>VDFB02271358.1:276400678-276416430 GCA_007258455.2 Sequoia sempervirens
CATCAAAAATGTCAAATCAAATAATTTTTTTTTTTGAAAAATTCAAACTTGATTTGCACATTCAACTCCAAAAAGGATTAATTAATTAAAGCAATTAATTAATTATCCTCACCCACTTTCATGATTGAGTAAATTGCTCCAACATAATTTCCTCAATCCCATTGAAGGATCAAATTGATTTCTTCAATTTCATAAATTGCTCCACCTATTTCCTCAATCCCATTGAAGGCTCAAATTGATTTCTTCAATTTCATGAATTGCTCCACCTATTTCCTCAATCCCATTCAATGCTAAAATCGATTTCTTCAATTTCATGAATTGCTCCACCTATTCTCTCAATTCCACTAAACACTCAACAAAGATTTCTTCAATTACACGAATTACGTAATCAATTTGCACAAATTATTCCCATCTAAATCCTCTCAACATCTTTCGACTATTGATCAAGATATTCTACTATGCAATCCAAAGCATTCATTTGAAATCACAAATTCTATATAAAAAACCTCTTTCTTCACAAAAAGGATCAAAGAATCAATACCGTTTATGCAATGAAGTAATGCCAAGATCTTAATCGACATTGACAAAGCTTCAACCCACATCTTCAATCAACACATGTATGTTCTTCAATCTCTCACATGCACAATGGAGGCTTCGTATTGAATTGAACAATCCAACATCTGTCAATATAGATACACTTCAACACAGGATGGTAAAGCTATTTTATTTTGAATTCATTGTTATTGCTTTTTGTCAATTTCGTTCTTGAATTCTTGATTTTATAGTTACATTTTGTGAGTAATGGGCATAAATCAACTAGCATTTTGTTGTTTAGATTAGTTTTAATCTTCAATCTGATCTATTGCATCTTCCTGATTTCCCCCTTACATATTTTGGCACACTCAATGGGACCACGGTCCTTAACACTAATCATTTTATGAGCAAAATTTGAAGCTACAAGTTCTGGAAGCACACTAGAAAAAATTTCACATAGAAGCTACAAGAATTTCATGCACTTGACTCTTTTTTTCAAGCACTTGACTTTTTTTTTCATGTACTTGACTTTTTTTTTGCGCACTTGACTTTTTCTTGTGCACATGACTTTTTCATGTGCTTTTACAAAAATAATAGGCATGCACTTGAATTTTTCTCGTGCATTTGACTTTTCTTGTGCACTTGACTTTTCTTGTGCACTTGACTTTTTCTCGTGCACTTGACCTTTTCATGTGCTTTTACAAAAATAACAGGCACACACTTGATTTTTTCTCATGCACTTGAATTTTTCTTGTGCACTTGACTTTTTCTCATGTGCTTTGACTTTTTCCTATTTTTTTTATTTTTGACAACGGGTGCTTTTGAATTTTTCTGGAACTTTTGCTTTGTGACAAAGGGCGCTTTTGACTTTTTCTTTCACTTTTTCCTAGTTAAGTTTTTTTCCAAAAGTTGAAAGTTAATTTTCAATTTCTAATGCTAATGCTCGTACCTGATTCAAATGTTTTATAGGTGCTAATGTTATTTATGCAAGATTTGCAGAAATATAACTAATGTATTTTGAAAAATAATTAACACATTTATTGCAAGGAATACAAAAGGTCCAAGATTTTTAAAGTTTTCACTACTTTCATAGTTAGAAATTTTCAATCTAGTTCTTAAAAGGAATCCCACAAAAAAAAATGATTTTGTTGTATCCAAAATGAATTTTTAAAGCTTTCATAGCTAGAAAATGTCAATTTGGTGCTTAAAAGGAATCCCACAAACAAACATTTCAATTTTGGTGTATCTAAAATGAATTTTCAAAGCTTTCATAGTTAAAAAATTTCAATTTGGTGCTATAAAAATAATCCCACAAACAAACACTTTTCATTTTGGTGTTCCTTTTGGTACTCTAAAAAAAATGTTTACTTTTGACCAACACTTTTATTTTGTTGATGAACGCACAATTTATTTTTTTGAACATTAAGAAAAGGTTTAGAATGAAAATTTTAGTTGGTGTTTAAAAATGAAAAAATCAAATTCTTGTTTTACACATTGCGATATTCTTGTCTGAAATCTAGGACATTTCAATTTGGTGAACATAAAAAGAACCATTTCTATCTTATAAACACTTTATTTCACTTTTTTTATAGCATTGCTTGAGGGGCTTAAAAAGAACATTGCAATGAAGTGTATACTATGTCTTCTATGTGTGGCAAACTAAAGTGTCTATCCTCTCCCCTCGCATCCTTTTTGGCAATCTTGGTTGATGAAAAACATTTTTAAATGAGTTTTACACTTGTTGCATTTCAATTTTTTACCTTAAAGATGGGGATTGCTATGAGACACATCCCATGCTAAAGAAATCATAAGAAAGGTCTCAAAGCACATTTACTAGTGGGCTATATCAAAGGTTGCAAAATTCTAAGAAAGTAGCTTCAAGTCATGTTGATAACAGATTGCACCTAATCCCATGCCTTAAGTGGAACAAGAATAGTTAAAGAGCCTTAAGTGGATAGTGGGTGAGTGTTGGATTTACGTGTTCACAGATTATGACTAAGAACCAATGTTGTAGAAGCTACCCCTTTATCCAAAAAATTCTCTAAAGTGGTGCATCGAAACTTTGATTCTAAGAAGTTACTTACCAAGCCCAACTCATGGTTTAGCTTAAAACACTCTCCATTTATTCCATGTAAAATAATCCCTTTGAGGCATGAGGTAAGCCCATCTAGGAGGAAGTGGCTATTGCTAGGGTGTACATTGTCTTCATGAAATTTCCAAAGATCTACTTGTTTACTTTGAAACATCAAATACTGTGCTTGAATTTAAAATGAACACATTGAAAAAAACACTCAACATGCCTATCAAAATCACAAACCCTTTGAATTAGTGTATGCTTTTAAGAGAATCCCTATATTTTCACTCCTTAAGGATCTCCTTAAAGGTTTCTAAATATTCAATATTTAATTTCTAGCTACATTGGCTCAAAGTAAATGTTGGAAACTATGGCTTGTGTGTCATGATTTCACAACTTATAGCCATAAACATGGTCACACAATTGTATGATTTTTGAGTTATTCAAATATTGTTGTACCACTTGCCATACTCCAACCACAGAGAAATTGAAGAAAAACAAGCCCAAATTTCCAAAAATTTGGAGAAAATTTGCTCAAACTAGAAAAAAATTACACTGAGGCCACTTTTTCACAAAATTATGTTACAGTTGACCCATTTTTTTTGCACTTTCCAAAAATCCAATGCTTTCGCTCTTTGTTTGCAAACAGTCACTGGTAAACACTCACCACAATTGTACCCCTTCGCATAGTTGACTCTAAAATCTGTGCATTTGCAAAATTTTAACACTTTTACCATTTAGGTTTTATGCAATTGACATTATTTCCATTAGAGTCAATCCAAAAACCAACACTTTTGAAAAAAAATTCACTTTTTCTCTCACTGATTACACAGTCTCAAAAACACAGAGGTTGCTTCAACAAGTCATTTTTGCGCTTGTCCTAAAATTTGTTGTTGTGGACAAGATAACTATCACATTTGCCAATTTGGCCACTATTACTAGTTTTCTTTGCCACTTTTGAAAAACTAGAATGCATTTTCACTTCATCATTGGCATAGTTGCACCCCTCTACCATAGTTGTAATTTGCACACTTGCAAAATTTTAACACTTTTTCCCTAAACTCTATTGCAACTACCCAAAATTCTACCACAATTGACCCAAATTTTGTTGCAATTTTCTTATTTTTTGGTGAAAATTAGAAACAAATCCAAAAACTGGTTAAAGCTTTCACCATTAGGAAAGCAAACACCCCACATCATTTTTCATACATTAGTTCACCAAAAAAAATATCATCCATGGAAACATCAATCTATTACCCAAATCACGCTTGTCAAGGGTCACAACATCAAGTAGGGAAAATAAGTCTAGAACATTCAAATTTCCCTAAATTAAATTGAGAAAAAGATTGAGGAACTTGAACGAAATCAAAATATGATGTATCACCAATACAATGCTCAATGCTAAGACATCACATATCAACAACATAAAAACATCATTCCTCAAACATCTCAATATCCACATCAACAACATTTCTAACATCATCAAAACATTGATTCATATCAGCAACAAAGTCTATTGCCACAACATCAAGTGAATCAACAACATCAATTGCCAAGACAAAATACAGAACACCAAGGTGTACCTCAAATGTAATATCAAGATGTACCTCAATTGTAGTATCAAAGAGTTTCGCAACACCAAGATGTACCTTAAATGTAGTATCAAGGAGTTCTACAACATCAAGGCACACCTCAAACTCAAGATCAAATGATTCCTCAAATTCAATATCAAGGTGCACCCCACCCTCAAGGTACCTACAACACATAGAAAGGAATTAACCCTCCTTATACACAACATGGTTATCCAGGGTCCACACTTCACAAAAACACACCTATGATCAAACAAACATCATCAAACAAAAAGGTTTTAACATCCTTCCAAACCAAACAAACACATCTACTGACGATATAACCTTGTAGTTACAAAATAACAATAAACTCAGTTTCCAAAACAATCAATCAAACAACCAAAAGAAAAATCAAGAGCAGAATAATCAAGAGATGCCACAAAGTAAATATTACCAACCAAGAAGTAAATTCACCCCTTTGGGAGAGACTTTAGAGGTAATCATGCATAAAATAGTACAATAGGACCTTATCAAAATCAACAACAGTCCAACTTATGGTGAACCAAACTTCAAACTCCCTTGGTATAATGAGTATGAACAATGTAAGTTCCACAAAATTAAAGTTCACACAACGAAAAAATGCATAGAACTCAAAAATTTCATCCAAGACCTTATTGATAGAAAATAAATAGCTATCGAAGGCAAAATTCAAGGTTCAACCACTATGGAAAACATTAGCAATATCTCAACCTCAAAAGTTGAAAAAAAGATCAAGAGCCATCTATCAATGACAAAATCAACAATATCTCTACCTCAAATGTTGCAGATAATGATCAAGATCCATCTATCGATTACAACATTGAAAATATGTCAAAAGTTGAAAACAAAGATCAAGATCTATCTAACAGTAATCACATTGATAATATCTCTACATCATCCAATGAGAAAGAGGAAATATATCAAGAATTTAATCTTAGGCATGATCAAAATCAATCCCCAAAGTCTAGCAATGATTCAGTCCAAGATATATTGACATCATCTAACCTCGTGGCAGTACATATTGATGATCAAGAGTGCTGGATAGGAAAACTGAGAGAGGGGATGAATCAGTTGTCACAAATTATAACCTTAAATTCAATTATTGGAGCTAACACATAAACTAATTAAGTGATTAATCATCAAATGCAAATCCACAAATACAATAACACTAGATTTATGTGGAAAAACCAATGAGGGAAAAACCACAGTGAGGATTAACTCACACTATAGAGAATATCAAAATCGATCACAAAAAGGCTCACTACTTGAGATACGGCTCATTGCCTAAAATAAGGACTCACTATCCACAGGGCTAGAACCTAAAGGGCTTACTTCCATAGAGATACAAAGAATACTTGTCATAGAGAGATAGCAATCCCAATGCAATGAAGATTCCACCACAATCAATTATCAACTCACATGAATGATAGAGTTCACCTCCTACTCATTGCATTTGGAAACTCGGCGTTAAGCTTCACACTAAACAACCACACACTCAACTCACACACTTTAAGAATAGCATCAAAGTTGCATCTTCTCTTTCACTTATCTTACTTCTTTTCTTATGTATGATTTTTATCTCTAGCACATTTTGTATTTACACTATATCCAACCTTGAAAAAGATACAAAGTCGGCCATCCAACTTTAACTTTCAAATTAGGTTGGTTCCAAACATTTTGGGGTGGAATTAGAATGAGGGAAACCAAAACACATGCTTCACTAGGATCCATAAGAGATCCAACACACTTCATCAACTTCGAAAGTAGTGCTTGACACACATTCGGCCATACTAGTGTAAAACACATAGATCAATTAAGCTCGATAATTCTAAATGCCAAAACCAAATTGAATAGAACCATGGCAACAAAACTCTTGAACCATATGCCATAAGATTTCATGAAAGAGAAATATTGACCAAAAAAAATTCTACTAAACCTCAAACAACACATAGAAAAAAATTATTCACAAGCACCAGAACCAACAACCTTCTCTTAATACAATTTTCTCAATATCCTCAACATATACAATCAACAACTAGTAGATAACCAGCTAACCAGTTGACATCAATGACAACACTTCATTCTTCTTCCATTCTTGCAACAATCCCCCCCTTTGTCATTGATGGCAACACATGATGTGAAAAACCATCAAAGACACCATACATGTTCTGAAAATACTTCTCAAGATTTTTTCTTTCTGCTTCTCCCCTTTTAGAAGATCATCTTCCTCATTACTTCTTTCTCTTATTAAATTTTCACATGCTCTCTCTCCTCTACATCAATGGAAAAGGAAAAAGATATGTTCATTGAAACTTCCTTTGACATGAAAATAGAATACTCATAATGACAACACTTAGAAAATCTACATGCTCCCCATAAGGGAGGCCACCAACAAACATCAGTCCAAAAGATAGAATCATGAATTCACCAGACTAATGCATTTCTAAATGCATCTTAGTTTGTAAAAGGAGGGGCAATAACCCCTAGCTTATCCTAGAGATACTCAAAAGTATCTTTAGGAAGATCCTTTGTAAATATATCTGCAATCTAATATTTTGTCAAAACATACTCAAGCTTGAATTCATTCTCCATAACCTTCTCTCTCAAGAAATGATACTTGATAGATATATGCTTTGTTCTCGAGTGCATCAAATGATTCTTCAAAATGCTAATTTCACTTGTGTTATCATAGAAGATATGAATAGGATCATCATCTAGCACTATGATATCTTTCAATGTCTATTTCATCCATAAAACTTGTGTACAACACGATACAACAACAATATACTCATCTTCAATAGTAGAAAAAGAGATCGAATCTTGCTTCTTACTCAACCATGCCACCAATCTACATCCAAGAAAGAATGTACCACCACTTGTAATTTTTATGCCATCTATACTTCCAACCCAATCTGCATCTGTATAAGCATTGAGTGTAAAATCAGTATCTTTATGATACCATAATCCATAATCCAGAGTTCCTTTCAAATATCTAAATATTTGTTTAATTGTTAGTAACATGTGTTTCCTTTGGATCTTCTTGAAATCTAACCACAAGACAAACCACATGCATAATATCTGGTCTAGTAGCAATCAAATATAGTAGTCCACTAATCATAGTTCTATACTTTCTCTAATTAGTTTTAGGTGAATCATCATCTTTTCCCAACTTGCATCTAGTCACCAAAGGAGTACTTACCAATTTGAAACTGTCCATACCAAATTTTCTCAACATTTCTCTCACATACTTAGTGTAGATACTCAAAATATCATGATTGATATCATGCACTTGATCCTGATTCACTAACAACAATTCTTCCTTAATCATGTCCATACTAACCAATTAATTGAATAATATTTATTTAATTAAATTGATTAAATTTTTCCATATCCCTCTTTTAATTAAATAAATCAACTTCATTTAATTAAATCCTAATGTTCCTCTTTTAATTAAATCAACTTTATTTAATGTCATCTCCTTTAAATTGAATAAATTAACCTTTATTTGATTTAAATCTAATGTTCTTCATTTAATTGAATAAATCAAACCTTATTTAATTAAATTACTAATGTTCATTATTCCTCTCATTTGATTTAAATAAACCTAAAAATCTAAATCAAATGTCATTTCAACTAATTCTATCGAAAGTTAATTAAATCCTAATTAACTCTAACTCTAATCATCAAATCCTCTAACTTTTGCAACTTGCAGAAGTAAATCAATTTATTTGATTTATTAATTCTCCTATTTTCATTCAAAAGTGGCACATTCTTGGAATATTCCACCAATTTGAAATCTCCCTCCCAAGAGGACTTTGTCCTCCAACATGGCATTTAAGTCTCTTACATGTCATTTTCTTGAGCCAACTTGGCATTAACTCCTCTTACAACTCTTCTTCCACAAGCCATCTTTTGAATTTCAAATTCCACCTACATCATTTAACCTACACATTGTTCAAAATGTGCTCCACTCTCCTTCATTAGCATGTTGGCAAGTGGCACAATGCCATTGGCTCAAGTCTAATCCCACATTCTTCCTATTTCTCATTCATCCATCCTTCTTTCCTATAAATAGAGGCCTTCTCTATTTGTATTGATCATCCACAATACATGTAAGATCATTATGCTCATTTGAATCCATAGTCATCCACAACTTGATGCAAAGTCATTATCTCCATATTTGAAGCAAATTTCATCTATTTTCATCCAATTCTTTGTAGTTTTTCATCACCATAGCTAGGGTATTGAGAATTTTCATCAAGGATCACATTATTCATCTTCACAACTTGCAAGGAATTGGGAAATGGCTACTTTCCACATCAAAGTAGAACCAATTCCCCCATGGGATGTTGGGTTTGATCATTTGAATAGGATTTAAATAGTTTTCATTTGGTTTCTTTGCTTTATTTCTTGTTCATTGTGCTTTGAATGAATCTCATGGGGAATGATTGTTTTAGATGTGTTTATTAACTAACATTGTGTTGTTTGTCCATGTTTGAGTAGGTCTAGAGAAACCATTCACATTTTGGCACTAGAAGGAGGTAATAAATCTCAAAATTAACACATTTTTTTGACCATTTCCATCATTTTTTCCATTTTTTGTCTTTCCAGGTCAAACAACGATGCTAGAGGAAATAGCGACGCATATGCAATCTCTATTTTTCCATGGAGCAATGCTAAAATTAGCAGAGTGATGCTCAAATCCTCAAACAATGACACAATCATTCCAGTGTCATTGTTTGCATTCAAATAGTGACACTACCTCTATGTTTCAAATGACAACGCCTTTGTTTTCTTGCTTTTGCACTCAATCTTAAAATGGCCATTTTTTGGTTATATTTTGGTCTTTTTTGAAGCTTTTTTTTTTAAATGGGGTAGAATTTCATAAAATATCCAATGGTGTAGGTGTTTATAAACTTTGATAGAGTTAAAATTTTTAAATTTTCACCTAAAGTCAAATCACATTGTAACATGGTCTAAATTTTAGGGTTTTTATGCTTAGAAATTTATCTAACCCTCATATCTTCTTGTTTCTTGATTTCATCTAACATTTGGAGCTCAGATTGTAGGTTTTAAAGGGTCATGGAGCATGGAAGTGAAAGAAAAATCATTTGATACTCATTATAGCAAGTGTTTTTAAAAACTTTGGGAACATTTATAATCCCATCTTTAGGATCTTTTTATCTTCAGTTTTAGGACTCCAATACATTTCGTTTGAGCTTTAAAAAAAGAACAATAAAAGTGTTAAAAAGAAAATTAGAAACTCGCTATATTTGGTTTTTGGTTTTTAAGAATTGAACAAAACAATGTCAAACACTTGATTTGATGCTATAAAAAGAATTCATTTACTACTTTTGAGGTTTAAAATGAAAATGTTCTTATCTTGTTTTGTAATCTTTTCTACAAACTAATATCATTTAAAGGCATATGCACTTAGATCTCACACTTAATGGTGATCTTGTGAATCAAAATTCTTTCGGTGATATTAGGTTTGTTAAAAGATTGCCTCCATAGTTCAATTTGGGCTTAAAATTTGAACAAATCTTGCTAGTGTGAGAAAAGGCATTGTGTGTGTTCTCTCTTTGTTAACGCAAACAAATACTGATCGAACTACAAATGTACTTACTCACTTTTTTCACCTTTAGAGGGCCTGACTTGGTGGGAAAAATTACTCACCCCAAGGTAATGACCCAAGCGGTAATGAGTGTAAGCCAAGCTCTTCCAAACTGCTATACAAATTTGTAGTTGCAAGGAAAGTTTGCAATTAAGAAAGTGATACATAATAGCTCTGCCCCAGTATCTTTATGATGTGTAAAGTCCTTGTTCTAAGGGTTGGGAGACCTCTTGAGGGAGTTTATCATTGTGTCCTTTGAAGTAGATTCCCTTATTATGAACCTTTGTTTAGAATCCAAAATCCCAATATTTGTTGGCGTAGGGAGGTCGAACCTCTGGAGCTATCCCACATATTTATGGTTCTTTGTAGAGATGAAAAGTTCGTCATGGGAGATTCATGAGAATTGAAGCTTGGATGACCTGAGAAGTGTGTGTCATGGAGGGTAGCTAGTGTGCTCAAGCTTCTATTCATCTACTCTAAATAAGCGCAGTTGGATTTATCCAAGTGGGAACTCAACAAATATTTTCTCTTCTATTTTAGGGTTGTGCAATCTTTGAGTCAGTTAAACAAATTGCTTGGATCCAAAATCTTGAAAACAAACATTCAAAAAGGACATCAAATTTCAAACCTTTAGAAGGAGGAAATACCTTTGAAAAATCCAAGTGCTACTACTTGTCCTAGGGATTTTATCCTTAGAGGCTTTTAAGTATTTAGATTCATATCTCAATTTTCTCACTAAAGTCATTTTTTTATCATGATAAATAACCCTCAACAATATCCAACAATGATATATTCAAAGGAGTGTTAACATTATTTGATCCTATAATTGATGATCCTTCCACCAATAATCATGTTGAAAATGTCCCTACATCACCTAATGAGTTAGAGGACATATATAAAGAATTTATTCCAAAACATGATCAACATCTTTCACTGAAGTCTAGCAATGGTCCTTTACAAGACATATTGTCATCCTTTGACCTCATGGTTATAGATATTGAAGAAATCCTCAACTCAACACTTGATCCAAATTCACTTAAATATCAAGAGGATATTGAGCCACTTCCTATGCCTAATAAAGACATCTAAGAAACCCTTGTAATAAATCCATCCATTAAAACTGACCCATGTCAAGAACTTGATCCAAAGCATGTCGAAATCAATTTTGAAATCATTCAAGATCAAGAATTTTTATCTCCAAGATACTACAATGATCTAATGGACACTCTCTTATCTATACAAGATGTCGCAAATGATGATCATATATATATAGCACATATTCCTCCATCTACCCATGAGATGCTTCCCTTGGATGGACATGTAGATAAAATTCATTCAAAACAAGAGTCTCATACTCTTGATATCATTACCAAGGAACACGAGTATCCTACTCTTAACATTTGTACACATGATCAAGATATAGAAAAATATAGAGACATATCAAAAATGGGTCATGAAGAAGGCTTCTACAGAAGTTCTGAATCAGAAACATCCTATGAAGGCATATAAAAAATGAACCATGAGGGAGACTTCTATGTATACAATGAATCATCAACACCTCTTGAAGAAGCATTAAAATCCAATATTCCATAAGATCAAGCCAAAGAAATAAATCAAGAAGTTATCCCGCTTATGGAGGATCCTATCACTTATAAACTTGGATCACTTACCTTTTTTAGGGCAAGCTATCTTATCAATGAAGAAGCTATCACCTTTGAAGATCCACAATAGATTAGAGAAGGATTAGCACCTTGTTTCCAAGGTAAATAATATCCTATTGCAAATAAAAATTTTCAACAGATGAATTATCAAGGCACAGGATTAGGCCTACATGAACAGGGTAACCTAGAACTAGTACAGATAATTGGAAATCCTAAGCATCAAGGTCTTGGTTATTCAATAATGAATGGATCTAAAGATATTAGTGATGCCTCTATAATACTGGGGGAAACTTTATCTAGTGCAAGCATCAACATAGGGAGCACAAAGAGTCCTTATGAGGAAACCAATGCCAATACTACAACCAGCCACATCATGAATCTTCATCCACCCATCACCCCATCCATGAATTGGGACCAACATCAAAATAAAGATTACAATCGAAGTAAAAAGAACATTATCAAAGAAAAAGAAGTTGGGAAGCATAATGGACAAATAAAATATACATGGATACTAATGAATACAAAAAAATATTATCCCTATCAAACTCCATTAGTCAAAGAAACTATGGGGAAAAATAAAAAAGGGAAAACTATCCATCAAAGATGCCCACAAAGGAAAAATAAGGCTTTTCAAGAAACGTACAAAGCATATCAAGTGATTGGTCCTAATTCCATGCACACTTTTGTATCCACCCATAATTGCTCATCTCCCTAAGTTTGGAGAGTCAAAGATTCCAAACTATCAACCAATCCATCTTTTATTCCTAAACACACTCCATCTACGCCTCCACACATGATATCCAATTCTCACATTGACCATGTACTGGTAGCCACCCTTCATCATAAGGATTCAAAAGGCACTCTATTGTGATATCCGCACAAAGATAAAGTTAACTCTGATATCAACAAAGTAGACCAGGAATCTCAAAAGTTGTATTCAAGTGCACATATCTTGGCAAAGCAACTTCTTCAAGAAGTATATCGATGGCATATTATGACAGAAACATCTACATCAACACCACTGGGTGGTTTAGCATGAGCTTAAAATATTTTAGAAAAACAAATTTAAAATCCAAAAAAATCAAAAAAAGGATTGAAAATAGTAAAGAAAAAAAATCACCCTCTAGCGAAAACCACTATGGTGGTGCTTTGGACAGGTACCATGATGAAAACCTAGAAAACACACATCATGTTTAGAATCAAGTATCTACGTGTGCCGATTTAGGTGAAAGCATCTTATTCCACCCATAATAAACCTAGCCTGCCATCCATCTACATCCATCTTCCACATTATCTTGATCTTGACAAAGTTTGGTGTACACTTTACACTTGCTTATGGTAAACATCTTGACATGGGTCATTTTCATTGATCCTATCCTACCCAACATTATCTGAGCCATGAAGCATTATCCAATTGAGAATCCTCTATTCAAACATGTTATTTTATTGCAAGATAATCCATATCCATCCATCCATCCATCTATCCAAGAATCCACCCATGGCATTCCATACACTACTAGAAACTGGGGGAATATATTTACATCTTTCTTCAAGATTAAATATTGATCTATATCTTCTAACTTATGTGGTGATCTGAACATTAGAAAACATAAAATCAAATTAGTCAAAGAACTTGTGAGTAAAAATTCCAAATCACTAGCCCGTAGCACATTTTGACGAGAAGATATTTCATATTAAGCTTCATCTTTCATCAAACATTGATCCAAACAATCATTATCAGTTGCATCTAATTTTCACTTCAAACGTCACATCAAATCATCCAAACAAATTTTGTTCCAAATCAAGCTTCAAAGTCCTGATCAATCAAATCCAATCAATACATCATTATCTCAGGATATCCTTCCCAATCCTCGTGTTGCTTAACACCTTCCTTGCATTGTTGTGTATTCTCAACAATGTTATCATCAATCAAATCCAATCAATCATTCATCATCTTTGGATATCCATCTTAATCCTCGTGTTGCTTAAACACTATCCTTGCATTGTTGTGTATCCTCAATAATGTTATCATCATAAATCCATCAACCAGATCAATCAACCTTAGCTTTGTTTTCAAAAAAATCTCAAAATAGAGCACTGATATTATCACACATATCCAAATTGTCAAAATCATGTAAAAATCCCAAAAATAGGTCAAAAAGTTAGAAAAACGTCAAAAATATGCTATCCGAACTACATTGTCTCTAAGCTTAAATGTAGAATTTAGACTAATTTTTTATTAGTCCCCGAGACACAAAAACACAAAAATATTCAAAAAACACAAAATCCAAAAACATTCATAAAATCTCATAAAACCCAAAAATATTGGAAAATTTGAAAATCAAAACATTCGTAAAACATCCTAAAAATACCAAAAATAGCCTCAAAATATTTCAAAACATTCAAAAAACACAAAAAATCATCCATCCCATTTTTCTTTCACCTACAATAAACTTTCGCTCACAATAAATCAACCATCGCCTTCATCCTTTGGAAATACCAATAGAAACAATCACAACAATCAACAAAAGCAAACTTCAAATACAAACTCAAAATGGAAACAACAAACTTTTAAATGCAATATCAAACTCTTGATTATTTGCAAACATGTCAATCGACCTTGTATCAATAGCCTTTCAAACAACCCATCAACTTGCCACCATCCACTAACATATCCTAGAATGCATCCTTCCTACAATGGGCATTATATATTGGAAATCACTTCAAATTCTTATCGTCAAAACACATCCCTTTGGCTAGAGGTATGAAGAACATTTTCTTGTTTGTTTGCTTGATCTTTTCTTTGGATTTATCTTATTGCACTCATTCCAATGACCTCTCGAAGATGTCTAATCAATATGATTTAGAGAGAAATTAATGGGGAAATGATTATTATCTTTTTATCTATTGTGCTTGTTGGATACTCTTGTAATATAACCTTGGCAAATACTTGCTCTATTGGGTATGGATGGAAGGTGTTTTGGATAGCTTGTTGATTATTACATTGTTAGATTTTTCCTTTCCATGTTTTGGTCTGAGATGTTTGAAATATCTGAAGTACATCCTAGTAAGCTTTCTATATGTCAGGTGTGAATAAGAATATTCCTATCTATTTTTCAAAGTCAAAGTCCATCTCACTAGATACAACACCATCCTGGTTCTTTATACCTTGATGCATCGTATCTGTGTGTGTTATCAAACATAAGGTAAGTAAGCCCTTTTAAAATCCCAATTCTTGATAAGTAATACATCATCATCACTCATCATCATATCTAATAAAGTCTTAATGACTCATGGAATTGTTGGACTCCTACATCATCTCAGACTTAAGGGGTTCATCCATCTTATTCTTCTTATTATTATATCTTTACTAACACTTCTATCCAATTATCAAGTGTGTGTAATATATCAAAATATACATGAGGCTACACATGGATGATGAATTGTCTACATCATCAGAATTTTCTACATCAAACATTCAAGCTTTCTAGTCCTCTCTAAGCTAAACTGATCTTGAATCTTTATCGCAAGCTCAACCCAAAATTGAAACTTTTCGCCCGATCTCTTGAGGAGGTAGTGTACCAGTGTAATTCTTCTCGCTAGGGTAGTAGTGGGGAATCCGAAAAAATTAGAAAGTATTTGAATTTTTTGATCTTAGCAAGGTTATTCTTTGAACCAGTTTCGTAGGTACATTGCTACAAAGAGGGGAAAAATGTAAACACTCAAAATATCTTGAGTAATATCATGCACTCGATCCTGATTCACTAACATCGATTATTCCTTAATCACTTCCATACTAACCATTTAATTGAATAATCTTTATTTAATTGAATTCATTAAATCTCTCCATGTCCCTCTTTTAATTAAATAAATCAACTTTATTTAATTAAATCCTAATGATCCTCTTTTAATTAAATCAACTTTATTTAATTTCATCTTCTTTAAATTGAATAAATTAGCCTTTATTTGATTTAAATATAATGTTCTTCATTTAATTGAATAAATCAAACCTTATTTAATTAAATTACTAATGTTCATTATTCCTCTCATTTTATTTAAATAAACCTAAAAATATAAATCAAATTTCATATCAACTAATTCTATCTAAATTTAATTAAATCCTAATTAACTCTATCTCTAATCCTAAAATCCTCTAGCTTTTACAACTTGCACAAGTAAATCAATTTATTTGATTTATTAATTCTCCTATTTTCATTTAAAAGTGGCACATTCTTGGAATATTCCACCAATTTGAAATCTCC
>VDFB02271358.1:276416530-276538780 GCA_007258455.2 Sequoia sempervirens
AAGACCATGTACTTTAAGTTTATGCAAAGATAATCTTGGTAGTTATGCAATTAGGTCATCATGTAGGGCTTTATTTTGAGATGATGAAGCGGGTTGATTTCTACGTGGATTCATGGTTTTGGCTTAATTTTGAGACAAGGGTTTTTTTTTTACAGGTTCTAGGGTTCTTTTGATAATTTCACACAACTACTAGGGTGAATTCAAACTAATTCAAGATATAAATGGATACCCTATCTTAATTTAAAACTCTAGAACATAAATTTAGTATAATTGTAAGCCCTTTGATGGGGAATTGAAATATTCTTGTTTTTATGCTTCAGAAACCCTAACTACTATAGAAAAATCTTGAACCTTGTGAATTCTCCTCTCTAGATGCTTGGAATGCTCAAGTGAATAATTCAATTACTTAGATTATAGCTTTTTATGGAGGAAAAATCATTAATTTCTTGCCTAAAAGCCACTTTTTTACCATTACTCTTAGCTCGCACTAGCTAAAGCATGCATCTACCCATTTTTTGAGTTTAAAGACGAGTTGTCGATCTTTCAACAAAAGACATGATTGAATGGCTACAATAGATCTGACTAGTTTGAATATTTCTTGATGTGCATTGAAAATATCTTTGACCAATAGATTTTCTCCATGTAGGACCACCTTTATAGCTCATCATAAGACAAGTCATTGGGAAAAATAGTCACTTTTGGGCACATGGAAGCATTTCATGCTTCCATAGCCTCAAGATCAAGCCACTGAAAAGAGCTTGTAGAACAAAAAAATCCCTTGAGATCATGTTATGTGGTATTATATGGTCATTCTTTAAGACCTTTATTTCATGTCAGGAGTAATAAAAAACCAACACATGTCCCTTTAATAGCTGAAAACTAGACACATGTCACCTTCCCGTGATTTCATAGCCTTATACAAGACATTATAAAAATGCTCTACAAAATGGTGAAAAGATAAAGAATCAATTCCACATGGTGTGGTGGGATCTATAAATGGTTTTGTTGCTACCAGCAATGCTTGATATGCCACATGGCACCATTTTTGTGCTTTCACGGGATAATTGTGGGCCTATCTTAAGAGGATTCATAAAATGGATGAATGCTTCAAATTTCACCATATGGAATCTATGGGGCCTTTAATAAGGTCTTGCAGTAGTCTATAACTCAAAACCTACCATGTGTCATCATTTTGGCATTTTCATGGGAAACTTTTACACTAGTGAAAAACCCTTTATGGAACTACAAAAACCAATAAAATTCATCAAATCAGACAATGCAATGTGCTTAAGATTTGATGAATTGTTTCAGAGAAATCATTTACCATAGTCATACTAATTAGAAGATTATAATCATTTTCCATAGTGATACTAATTAGTAGATTATCATAATTAAATATTTGTAAACTCATGGCCAATCATTAATTCAATCACAAAGCCTTTTAACATCCTGTTGTCACATAAAACTACACCCTATTAAACAAGAGTTCAGTGTTCTAATGACATAATGGAAATGACCTCAAGGTGTGGGACCTTGGAAGATGAGGTCAAGTCTCTAGAGAAGGTCGGCTTCCTTTTCAAAACTTAGTGCAAATGTGTTGGCCTAACCCAACACATGAAATTCATAATGTTAACCTACTCTAAAAGATCACAAGAGAAAAGGGTAGAAAGATTCATGAAATGTGAAAGAAGGTGATGCAATGAATTTATAGTTTGTTCCTTCCTACTTCATAATAGCATAATATGTTAAAGAAATAACTAAAAAAACCCATTCAGATATGAAGGTAAATGAATTTTACTCAAACATGCAAGAGGTAATGATGATAATAGTTGAATTTTATTGACATAAATCTTGAAGTAACCTTTACAATGGTAGAATGCAAGAGTTGAAAGTTTGAAAAAGAAAAATCCTAGAGGGGCTAGAGGAAGAATCCCTCAAAAAGATACAAATATCACCTTTATATTTCAAGCATAAGTGAGGGTTGAATTCAAATACCTAACCCTAACTTAACTAGGGTTTCAGAAAGATGAACTCTAATTACATTTAAAATATATGAATTGCTCCCATTACAAAGCAACATAACTAGCCTTAAAGGCTCTGACATCTCGAGCACATCCCAAGATGATGAATCTCATGAATGTAGGGATGGGCACCCATGAATTCTGCAGCAAAATGTAGGACAACATATCTTAATAGAAGAATATGGCCTCTACACACATCAAAGAGTAATGGCACCACCTAGAAATGAAAAGAAGAGTTGAAAGGAATGAAAAATTGATCCAATTCGATAAAATTTGATCTAGTAGCTGGGAATTGTCATTGAGCCATTACTTCTACAAATTTTTCGCAAACATGATCAATTAGCCATTGAAGTTTGAATGTTGACCATCAGATTGGAGATGAAGGGCTCATATTGAAAATTGTGCAAATTTTAAAACATAGGCATTGATCTTCATCTCACACACTAGCAACCAAAGAAACAAGCCCCACCATGACACATGTTGCCTCAACATTCGCCATCCACAATCATCACCATCCTATCAGGATGTTCTAAGAGACCATCATCGATGTCCTATCGATATACATCATTCTCTCTGATGAAGAGATCTTGTCATGCATTGGAATATCAAAGGGACCACATTTTAGGTCCCATAAATATCCACATATCTCAAAAATTCCCTTATTTATACCTTCATCGCTCATCGCAGAAAGGATCCATGTTTTATATTTCCAAACCATGATGTGAAGAACCCTTGCAATGACAATTAGATGCTTTCCTTCACATCTAAACCATTTATGCTCCCATCACAACAAAAAAAATCATCACAAACAACACTTGGGTGGCATCAATCACAATAGCAATGTGAATGACGCATGCGGTGACTATTAGATCTTCTCCATTGAATCTGACCCATTGAAACCATACAAAACAAAAAAAACCTTAGACCCACCAAGACACCTGTCGCCTACCTTCTATCTCGCTAGGCTCAACTCAAGACCCACCATATCACCACAAGATAGCAAGCAACTGCCACTTGTCCATGCTAATTTCATACACTTTTCCATCAGAATTTTGAAGGGACTACAAAATAGCTCCCTTTGAAATTGTATGTCTCCTTGATAAAGAGATCCTGCCACCCATTGTGCATCACACAAACCACTCCATTGCCTTGATTCACAACAACAATGTGAAGCAAGGGTGTGATTCCACCTCATCCATTGGATGTTCATTTTAATCATCTCATGAAATTATAGTAGAATGAGACAATATCATGCCATCATGGTCGCCAGGACTATGCAGCTCATCATGGAAATGAAGCCGATGAACATTAAGGTTTCAGCAATGGGTGATACAAAGACTTAAGCAATGATAATTAGCACATGCTTCAAATTTGTTTATAAAGAAGGGGTCACCTAGGTAAAACAAAGAATGGGGACATTAATACTTTTAACTTAGGGATGCAATACTGACTAGGTGTAAAAGGTCAATGAGCAAATAGAAAAAAAAAAGTGACAAGGAAAAAGCACTAGGGTTTTAGGAGGGTTTAAACCCTACATGCAATTTAGAACCCTAATCAAACACAATTGAGGAGTTTCAAAACCTCAAAGATCCAAATTCATTAAAAATAATCATGGATTTCAATAGGATGCACACATAGGATCTCTCTAATCGAATATAAATGATGTGCATCCAAGGGTGGCATAAAATATATCAACATTTTGGAAATTTCTATGGGATGATTTCCTACTAATCATAAATCTAGGGGCCTTATCAGTCCATTGAGCATAGAGTCATGAAAGGGGTCAACAAAACTAGGCCTCCCAAGGGGGGAAAAAAAAACGTGTGCAAGCCTACACTTGGAGGAAAGCATGGAAACTAGGAATATACATTTCCTTAAGGAGAATGTAGGACATGCAAAGGAACTCATGGAAAATAAAAATTTACAATCTATACATGAGAACTCGAAAATTATAAAAAATAAGGTTTGAGATGAATCCCATTTGTTGAGGTCAGGAGACTATCACCATCCAACCTAAAAAGATGGAATGCATTGGCCTCCTTGCATCTAGTGATGGCATATGTCCCACTCCAAATGGCATCAAACTTGGAATTTCTTCCATCCTTGACTCTATCTACATCCCATTTCAGCACTAGATCTCCCTCTTGGAACATCCTATATATGAATTTCCTTCTTGTCAAAATTTCTTTTGACTTGTGCTTGATGTGTTTGACTTGCATAGACTTGTTCCTTGTCTCCTCCAGTTCCAAGAGCTTAGCCAACCTTACTATCATAGCATCATTGTATTCTAACTCCATATTATTTTCCAAATCAAGGGAAGGAAGCTCCAATGGTAATGGTAACCTTCCCTTCCATAAAATAGCATGAAAAGAGAATTACCAATTTCTATTTTAGGAGTAATTCTATCAACCCAAAGGGTTGTCTTTAACTTGCTATGTAAGACCCTTTTGTTGTCCTCAATGGTCCTCTTAATAATCTTGATGATATTTTTATTTGAAAACTCAGCCAAGACATTACCTTGAGGATAATAATTAGATGAGGTCTTCAAGTAAATGTCATGCCTCATTTCCCAATCGAGGATTTGAGCACTAGTAAAAGCCTTGGAATTATCTAAAATGATGTTGGATGGAGTGTCAAATCTGGTAACAATTCCATCAAGGAATTCTAAAATTGAAGCATCAGTGGCATCTTTCAAATAAATTGCCTCTGTCCACCTTGTAAAGTGATATGTGGCCATTAAAATCCACTTATGACCAACACTTGATGGTGGATTTATCATGCCAATAAAATTCAAACCCCACTGTGTAAATGCCTAATCAACCTAAATGGGGTGAATAGGGAAGGCAACCAACCTTTGCTTCTAGAAAAGAAAGCACATTTTTTAAAAATTCTCACCCATTTGTGAGCCTCATTAAAAAAAATTGGCCAATAATAACCAGCCCTCATAATATTTGTAGTAGCAGTCCTTGCAAAAAAAAGCCACATAAAGAGCCATCATGGAATTCAATTAGCATTCTGCCAACCCGATCTACCTCTATGCATTTTAATAGGATTCCATTGAAATCCTTTCTAAAGAGTATACCATCCACTATGACATAAGGAATGTACTATAATTTGAAATGTCTCCTTTTGGTCCTATCTAGACTCAAAGGATATCTACCCTCTTGTAAAAAGGTAGTCATATCCTGCACCCATCTACCTTGTATATTTGTATTTGGTGCTTGTTGTTCTTGTAGCACAAGGGAAGCCTTTGTAGGAGTCTCGAATGTTGAGACAAGCTACTCACATAGACCTTTTCCTCTCACTAGCTTGGTGATCTTGATTTCAACATCATACTCCATCACCTTGGTGATCCATCCAACCCTTTTTCACTGATATATCTACTTAGCAAGAATTTTTTAACGGTGACATGGGGCACCATTAGCTATATCTTATTATTAAACATGTGTCTAAATTTTTTCAATTCTCTAACAACAACAAGAGCTTTCTTTTCAACATAGCTATACTTGACCTCATAATATTTAAGCCCTTCACTAAAGAAAGCAATAGGTTGCTCCAAATTTTATTTATTCAGATGAGTTAGAACAATTGATATACTTGATGTTAGATATTGTTGATATGTGTTTGTCATTAATTCAACACTATTTCCATTAATGTCTTTAAGGTGGTATATGTTGAGGATATTGACAAAATTATAATAAAATAAGTTGCACGTTATCAGTGATGGAGTGAAGTTCAATATGGTGGCTAGCTCAATATATTGATGATACGAGGTTGTGCATTAAAGGGTTTCTTGACAAGTATATATAGTTTATCCTACATGAAGTTTCAGAGTTTCGCATGAAGATTTGATTGAGTTATGAGTATTTGTGTTTTGACAGTTGTTTTGTTTCTTTAGTTGGTGTTACTTAAAAAAGATGGTGTGATTCTAGTAATTTGAGTTGTTTTGGATGCTTTTGTGGTGATTCATGATTCTTGTGGATGTTTCTAGATCGTGCTCTATCTGTGTTGGTCCGCATTGATCATTGTGCTTGTGATTGGTGATTTTCTTCTATGAGTTCATCTTTTTCATGATCATGGCCGACAAGGTGATTGTAGCGTGTTGCAGATCTTTGAGGCATAATTATTTAAGGTGTTTCATGTTTGAGACATGTTGTTTTGGGTCCTTACTATGTTTTGGACAAAATTGTTTTGTCTACATTGATAAATTGTTTATTGATTTGGGCCAATATTTTATACACATTTCATATTTTGTTGGGCCGACATGTAGTTGATGTTATCCTTAGTTGCAAATATATATGACTGATTGTTTATACCATTTGATGGTATGGTGCAATGCATGTTGTGTGCTAAGTGTGAACAATATTCTAATCTTTTGAAGGCAGAAGTAAAGTGTGAAGAAGAGTGAGCAGATGAAAGTGTTTATGTGCTTAATTGAAACTATAACTGGGAATTAGAAGATGTTATTTTCTCAATTCAAAATCTTCTGGATGCAATTCAAATGTGACTATAAGGCAGTGAGTCTTCTTTTGGGTAGTAAGCCTTTTGTATTTGAATAGTGAGCTCTAGGAAGTGTGCCTGAATGTATGTGCATTCCCAATTTGTAATATTTTTAATAGGGTATAATCTTGTGGATTAACCTCCACTGTGGTTTTTCCCCTAATAGGGTGTCCACATAAAAATCTTGGTGTTATGTGTGTTTTTGATGTGGTGATGGTTTATGCTTTCATGTTTATTTATCAGATCTGAGAATAAGTTCAATATATATAATTTTTGTGACAACTAATTCACCCCTCCCTCTCAATTGTTTTCCCTTGTGTTTCCAACAATTTCTATCATAGTAGGTTCCTCCAGAGAAGCTTGACTACTTGAGGTGATCCAAGATGGTGAAATATAAGAAGGATAGTATGAGATTTTATGGAACTAATTATTCTTTGTAGAAGACTTGAATGGAGTGTCTTCTAAGATGCATTGGTGAACCTTACTAGACAATTACAAAGAATAGGTATATCATCTCACAGAATGGTCCTTCTACTATAGGTGAGATTAAGGAAGCCGACTATAATATAAGGGCTAAGGAAGCATTTTTGAGTGCTCTAACTAATTCTGAGATGACAAATGTAATGGAGTTGATGACTGCTTATGAGATCTAGAAAAAGTTGGGAACTTTGTATGAAGATGATACCCATGTGAAGATTACTAAGCTAAAAATCCTAAAAAGGAAATATGAAATGTTGAGAATGGGTGAAGATGAGAACTGAACTATAGATTTTTGGTTCCTATGGACAACTCTAGCTCTTCTAGGGTTTTCCACCTAAAAGGAGAGAGATAGGGCCCAAAAATGCTAAGGATTTATTCAAATTATGCTATGATAGGTGTTTTCTAAGCTAAATGAAGTTAACTAAAGGAAAATAAGTGTTCTATATGACTCAATATGTATGCAAACTAAGATCTATGTTATGTTTGAAAACACAGTGTTATTTGCAAAAAGCTTCAAAGAATGAACAAAAATGCAAATTAAACTAAATAGAATGCAATTTTCAAAATGTGTGCACTTACGAAATTGAGGAAGATTGGGAAACGGACTGGAAAATTGATGAAATCTAAATTTGAGCTGACTGGGACTCATTCACCACCTTGGGTGAATCAATCCTAGGTTAAGGCTTTTTTGCACAAAAGTTATTTTCCGTCAATTGGGGACCTAGATCTGGATCTAACTCAAATCTACACCTCAAGAGGGAATTATTCCCCATGCATGGCGAATTAGTCCACTTTGGGATTTTTGCAACTTCAAATTTATGTCCTATACCTTGACACCTGCACAAGAATTTCTAATGGAAACCCAACTTCAGATCTCAAAAAATTCCTACAAAATAGCTTAAAATTGTTTGTCTAATGGGGGGTTTTCCTTGGTTAAACCCCTAGTTGGGTAATTAAACCTTGAATGGATAAAATTTGCATAAAACCCTATCCTTAGATGTGATAAAGACAAGGAAATTTTGAATCATAACAAAAACCCTATTCTATTGATCTAGAATAGGAAATGCAAAGATGATTCATATAATGTAAGATCTCAACCCTAGAAACCTTACAACACATGAAAAATAGGAATGAACTAGCATGAAAATGATAAACAAACAAAACGAAAACCTTAATCTAAAGATATAGTGAAAATAGAAGATGGAATAAATATGAAACCAAGTCCTTAGGTGTGATTTGGTGGCTAGTTGCACTTCCTCACCCTAGATTTCTTCATGATTCACCATAGGAATCCATTGTCAACCCTTTGCAATGTTGGATCTTGAAAAGAGAAGTGAGCTTCAAGACCTACAAAAACCCTAGTATTCTACCCTAAAACTTCAAATTTTGCTAATGAGACTCATTTGATAAGACTTGAGTTTAGGAATTACTCTTGAAAAATGACAAAAAGATAAGAAAAGATGTGAAAATATGTGTGAAATGACTTGAAATGAGTATTTATTAGCAACAACATCTTATTTTCCTATTATTTAGACCTAAGAGGCTGACATTCACTTGAAATTAAAGTTAAATTGATCAAATTTCTGCTTTAATTTGAATTTTCCCTCAAAGGGGACTCATTCTCCACCCTTGGCGAATGGGTAACACTAGTGGGGACTCATTCGCCCAAGGTGCCGAATGGGTCCCACTATTGTTGTTTGAAGGTGGGTTTTCGGGGTATGAGATAATTAAATGTTTTTTGTTAGTTTTTATGTGCTTTCTCAGGTAAAATGGGCCTCTAGATCAAAATTAATTGGTCTAAGGGGCCTATAAATGTTATTTTTAAGGGTAAATGATGTGAAGGGACTCAAAAGTGGGTCCAATTATGCATGAAATTGTCTCTTTTCTCAAGAGGGTCCAATATTCTATGACACATTTATCCCCCACTTTAGTGCCCATATGATTCTATGTGCATATGTAAGATAAAGCACTCTAAATGATGCACCTTATTACATAAAAGGATACTCATTCAAAATATGAGAGAATGAAGCCCCTAGTGTAGTTATCTTCATAACCATAGCATTAGGAACCACATCTTGCAACACACATCCATTAATTTCCAAAAACTACTTTTTTCTAATGCCTAGGAATCTAATTAGAGGGTGGATGTATTCCCCCCTTGATTTTTCTTGCTCTACGAAGGTGGAATCAAGGTAGCAAGCTAGCCATGTTGAACAAGAAGCATCATATCATAGGGAATTTCTAAGTACCTTGCCACATAATGATAGATAGATGATGATGTTGAGTGTGGAATCATGATTCCAATGCATCAAATGGAATAAAAAATGGATTACCCTAGCTCTTGTTATGTTGATTTCAAGAATATCTACATTATGAGTTCTTGAAAAGATAATAACCTTATGTTAATACATAAGTAAAAAGAGATGAAAAGGGATTAAAAGAATCAAAATAAAGTAACTTGTCACTTACTATTCATTTTACCTTTTTGTAGCTTCAGAGTGATGAGTGAGAGGAGAACATGTTGAGCAAATGGGATTACACACCTTCACAGTTGAATGATCTTCGTGAGTAGTTGGCACGTGGCGAGATGTATCATGAGGTAAGTCAATTCTGCAACTTTCACCTTTTGATTTTGTAATAATTTAATGATTTTGATAGGTTAATTTAGGGTTCTTGGAAAAAAAATCGCAAAGTGTCCCCTTTTTTTCACAAAGTGTCCCATTTGTTTGTAGAGTGTCCCTTTTGTTTGCAAAGTGTTCTGCTCCTTCACGAAGTGTCCATTTCTTTGTGAAAAGTCCAAAAAGGGTTCTAAGTGTCTAGGGCCATTAGAAAAGCACACTAGATTGACTTTAGCACACTTGCATAATGAAATATGTGAAAATTGAAGAATTTAGATGAAATTTAGAGCATTTTGTGATGATTTTGATAGGTCCTCGCCTGATCACGACAACGGCTAGGGGGAAGACAACTCACATTTCTAAGAGATCATGCGCTAGCGCTATTAGTGGTAGAGGTAGACCATTTATAGTTAGTGTGTATCTATTGGGCATATCTTATACCACTTATGAGATACCATGATGCCATTCTTATGGCTCTGTGTGAGCATTGGGATGTTGATACTTGTACCTTTCATCTTCCCACCAGGGAAATTATTATCACTCTCAAGGATGTACACCACATTCTCCAAGTTCCCATTCAAGAAGAGTGGGTATATTTTTGGGGGGATCGATCATTTTGGGAGAAGAAGAGAGATATGTAGTATTGTTTAGGTGGACTTGTACATGATGAGAGGGTTAGAGTGTAGATCGAGCTTCCTATGTTGTTGTATTCATGATCTTCTATGGTTAGAAAGATTATGCTGCATATAATGGCACTAGTTCTCAATCTAGATGGATGAGCAACACACTTGGATGGAGGACTGGTACACTTGATATGAGGGATGTACGAGAAAAAGACAGTCTATGCTTGGGGCTGCTACATTTTAGCACACTTGTATTATGATCATGGTTAGTTTGTATTTCAAGAGATTGATAATATGGTACATTGTAAACTTATATAGGTGTGGTTCCTTTAGCATATCACATGTACCAGGCCTATCAGATTCCCTTGTGTTATAGTTGCAGGATATCCACAAGCATTCGACTATCCTTTGCGATGCTTGTGGTAGTATAGGGATTTACACTTTTGGAGGGTGAGATTTGACTGGATGGAGGAGGATGAGATCCTATGGAAACCTTATCTACTCACTTTACAGTGGAAAAATCCCACCAAATAGTTACAGAGGATGCAGATAGATAGGTATCTAGTGGGGAGACATGACTATGTTGTATGACCTTTCTGTTATGGGAAAGTCATGTAACAATTTGGATAGGTGTAGACACCACTAAGGGTGTGCCCCTTCATTAGACAATCAATGCAAAGTTCCTGAAGGCCAGGTGATACTACTCAACTAACTATAGATCATGTGCATGAGAGTGATTCTAATGATTTAGATCACAACCAACCACCAGCATCTGACACTGATGATGTCACCAACACAGACGGGCATGAGGAGTGGTGGTCATAAGAACAACTAGGTCCTATGTTCCCCATGGATTTCCTATAGGTGATGCAGGACCGATAGTAGATGAGGGTGATGAGATAGAGGAGAGAGAAAAGGAGGTACAGTATAGGTGAACATATATTTTTATAGATGTTATTGATGATGAGTACCAGTCTAAGGCTGATCCTAATTATGAGGACTAGGATGGAGGAGAGGAGCAGGAGGAGGATTATGAGGGGGATGATTATTATGAGGAGGAGCCACCCATGAGTGAGGGTGATGAGGTAGCTATTGAGGATTTGTACAATCATGGAAAGTCTTCACATACTTACAAGACCATATCACATGCAATAGCCACAACAAACATCAACACTCAGAGTCAGAGAGAGGCTAGCACATCCTCCATGCCCCTCAAAGAGGATGAGGTTGATATTCCTCATGCATCTAGAGACATAGGTGATGATAATTGATTTTACGCATGTCCCTTGAGTGATTTATGCTTTTTATATATATATATATATATATATATATATATATATATATATATATATATATATATATATATATATATATGTATGTATGTATGTATCATGATGATGTGTTACTAATTGTGTACATTGTCTATCTTGCAAGAGTGATGAGAGAATGGTGAGAGTTCTATCATCAGGCTGCCACAGAATAGTGCTTGCACCCATCGACTAGGAGGAGATGGATCGTACCTATGTGCTGCCACTAATCATGGAGGAGCCAAAGTCACTCAAACCTTTCACAAGGTTACACACAGCATATGAGAGTGTGAGGAGATGACTCCATCAAGCTGAGAGTGTACTATAGTTAGAAAAATCTTCAATAGAGGTAGAGAGACTACATGCAGAGCTATCATAGACATGAGCAGAGAGGGATCAGATGGCAGATTAGTGGCTTATAGTTTTTGGTTGAGTACAGGGTCTAGAGTATGCACTTAGACTCGAAAGTTCATGATCACAGTCACACATGACAGTCTCACGATGACCAGGGACTGGATCATGAGCACCAGATCTGGTGGGTCTAGCTCTCACATACCACTATGACTTTGTATATGATAATGTGATGTATATAAAAATTTGATATATATATATATATAGACATGCGCATTTGATGTTATGATGATGTGTCTCTTTATGTGGATGTTAAATGCAATGTGATTAATTAAATGACTTATGGAAAAAGTATTTAACTAATGGCTACATGATTTAACAAGATTGATGTGATCTAGTGTAAAACATATTTCAGTTTTAATGTAGATACCAAATTGATAATGAGAAAAGAGTATGTTAAATTAAATAGACTAGTAAGGATCTAACTTAACATAACATGAATGTGAATAGTATGAAGCCTAAAGTAATTATAAAATTAACTTAAATAATTACTTTAGTGTTCAAGACAAATACAAAAATAGTTTTCAAGAACGAAGCAATGTGAAAGTTATTTAGAATAACATCAAATAACTTTAAACAACACTATTGTATCAATCATACTATTCAAAGGGATTAGAGATAATACTGATGTAAATGTGTGGCATTAATGGGTTCCTTAAGGGGTATTCCATCAGGCTGCATTAAGAGATAAGCACTAGATCCATAATTGGTATCAACTATGTAAGGTCCCAACCAATTAGGGTTGAACTTATCTTTATCTTCATTGTCAGCACTAGTATTGTGTTGATTTTCAATAAGAACAAAATATCCTTTACAAAACGATCGAGGGATAACATGAATGTTGTGTTTTCATTGTAATTGTTTGATGTGAGCTTGGAGATGGTCGAGGGTGTTCATGTGTTGTTCATCAAGCATCTCAAGTTAATGTAATTGTTGATCATTATAAGTGTTATCGTCAATAAGATCTTGGAGAGCAAGTCACAAAGTAGGAATTTCCAACTCCAAGGGCATAATCACATTAGTACCATAAACAAGGTTATAATGGGTATTTCTTGTGGATGATCAAACATTAGTTCTATAAGCCCAAAGTGTATAAGATAGTTGTGTATGATAGTCTTTATGATGCTTGGTGATAGTTTTCTTGAGGATTTTTTCAATAAGCTTATTAGTATTTTCAATTTGTCTATTGGATTGCGGATAATACAATGTTGAAAAGTGATGTTGAATGTTGAATGTTGCAAGAAATCTCTGAACTTCGTTATTCTTAAATGGAGTTCTATTATATTAAAAAATTGTATAAGGGATTCTAGAGCGACTAATTATGTGGTCCAATATGAAACAAAAAATTTCTTTAGCAGTTGTAGAATGGAGGGGAATAGCTTCCACCCATTTCATGAAATAGTCTATTGCAGTTATGATAAACGTATGTCTAACAGAAGAAGGCTGTGAAATTTTCCCAATAAGATCCAACCCCCATACTAAAAAATGACCAAATGGGAACATTGGCATGGAGCTCAGAATGGATCAAATTTCTATGTTCTTGGCATTTATGACATTGTTTAACATAGGTGAAGCAATCCTTCTCCATATTTCTCCAATAATAACCCATACAAATAAGTTTTTACACTAATGAATGACCTCCAAAATGACCTCCACAGGCACCGACATGAGCTTGTTCAAGCACTAAAGGGATTTTAAAATCTTTAATACACTGTAGTAGGAGACCATTAAAATATTTTCTATACAATGTGTTTGCAATGATTACATATTTAGCCGCAAGTTTACATAATCATTTTCAAGTATTCATTGTGGTATGTTCAAGAATGGTACTGTATTTCAAATAGTTTTCTATAGTATCATACCATTCACACGAGGTATCTTAAGTTATTGCCAAAATGCCTTCTAAGGGAGTATCGATTGAAGGTTTCATGATGGGATGGATAACAAAGGTGAAGTCTATGGAAGGATCATGTGGGGATATAAGAGAGGCTGCACTTGCCATTGCATCCTTATGTCTATTGTCTTTTCATGGGATGTTATCAATGTTGAACGATTCAAATTTTTCTAATAGTTTCATTATAAGATCCTTGTATTGATAATTTTTCATGTTTATTTTGATATGTACCATTGATATTTTTTATGACCAATTGTGAATCACTAAATATTTTGATATGTTTAGCATTCATTTTTAAAGCAACTCGTAAGCTTGCAATCAATGCCTCATACTTAGCCGTGTTATTTGTGTATAGGAAATTTAATTGATAGGACAATGGAATAGGTTTATTGTTAGGTGGAATTAGTAACACTCCAACACTAGAACCTATTCTACACTTAAATCCATTGAAAAATAACTCCCATGGTTTAATGTCAACAGTTAAGACATGATCATCAAGAAAAGAATTTTGAGTAGGTAAAGAAAAAGGAGTGTCAACTAAATGATTGGTTAAGGCTTGGCCTTTAAATGATTTTTGCAAAAAAAAATAAAGGTCAAACTTAGTTAATAACATCACCCACTTAGCTAGGCATCCTAAAAGGTCAGTTTTGTTGAAAAGATGTTTAAGATGATGAAATTTTGTGATAACTTGTATTTCAGCATTTAGTAAATAATGTCACAACTTACTAGTAGTGAATACAAGATCAAGAAATTGTTTTTCAATTAGTGAATATCTAGTTTCATAATCAATTAGAGTCCAACTTATGTAATAAATGGGATGCTCTTTACCATGATCGTCATGTTGAGCCAACACCAAGAGCATGGGCAGATGTGGCGATATACAAGATAAATGGTCTATGTGGCACAGTAGGTTGTAAAATAGGTGGAGTGGCTAGGTATTCCTTTATATTCTCAAAATCCTATTTACAATCCTCATCCCAATCAAAAGGGACATCCTTTTTGAGGAGATACGTGAAAGGTAATGTGTGATCGACAAAAGATGCAACGAAACAATGGATAGCTTGAATTTGACCTTGTAACATGTGCAACTGAGAAATATTCCCAGGAGGTGGCATGCTAATGATAGCATCAATTTTCTTCATGTCAACCTCAATGCCTTTGTGAGATATGACAAACCCCAAAAATTTTCCACTATCTATTTTTGGATTCAGTTGCATATTGTATTTTTTGTATTTGTTCAAATATTTTGTGAAGGACATTTAAATTATCTTGACGTGTTAATGATTTAGCTAAGATATCATTGACATGATCTTCCATAATTTTTTGAATGTAATCATGAAATATTAATGTCATTGCACATTGATAGGTTGTGCTAGCATTCTTTAGACCGAAGGGCATCACAACCCAACAAAATGTTCCCCAAATAGTTGTAAAAGTGGTTTTGTATTGATCTTGAGGGTTAATAAGGATTTGATTATAACCAGAAAATACATCCGTGAATGACAACAAAGCATGTCTAGAAATTGAATCCATGATCATGTCTATATTAGGAAGTAGAAAATCATCTTTTAAAGATGCTTTATTCAAGTCATGAAAATTAGTACATATCCTGATATGATTATCGAATTTTGCAACTACAACAATATTTGAGATCCACAGAGAATAATCAATAGGTCTAATAAAGCCTGCATCAAGGAGTTTTTCAAGTTGCGCTTTAACATGCAAGGCTATGTTGGGGTGCATTTTTCTTATCTTTTGATGAATGGGTTTAGCATTTTCAACAAGAACGCTATTATGCATCACAATTTTTGGGTCAATTCCTGGCATATCAGAATTTTTCCAAGAATTTTTTTTAAGAAAATCATGAAGTAAAGTGGTAATGTCTTGTTATTCTTCATCATCAAGGAACTTCCCAATCTTAATAACTTTATCTTTATCATTAATTCCCATTGGCACATCAATTGTATCTCCTAAAGTGAGTGCATTGGATTTAAGACTTTTATATTTAGAGAGCTCTATAGTGATATCGCTTGCTTCTTGCTCGGTAATGGTCATGGAACAAGGAATTTTTTTCATGTAAGTAAGCAAGGATGTGTTATCATAAGCGCCTAACATTCGTTCTAGAGCTTCATCACTATCAACATACATGCATGAAGGTGGTAAGGTTATATCGAGCAAATCAGGATGTTTGATTGTGAGTTTATGTTGTGATTGACATGTTATAGTGTTAATGTTCAAAGATGGTCATTGATTAACTTTGGTTGTTTTAGAAAAATAATATCCCAATCTAGTTTTTGTTTCTTGCATATTAGGTTCAATAGGGACACAAATACCTTGCTCATGTTTTCCACACCCTTTTCTAGTATATCCTAATTGTTTTACAAGTTCATAGCTTTTTCCATAAAAAAATTTCCAATTCCCCATTGTTTTGTTCAATTTCAAGAGGGTTGATGTTAGATGTTTGAATAAATGTTTTCAAAGGAATTACAACTCCTTTTTAAAGATGTAAGAAACTTTCAGGCTCAGGGTATATTTCAATTTGATAAATATGATCGCTATAAACATATTTCATGATACAATGAAGGGTCGAAGGTATTGCATTCATCTCATGAATCCATGGTTGTCCTAAAAGAAGATTATATGAAAGATCATAAGGCATGAGATGGATAGGAGTTTGCAAAGTAGCCACCCCAACCATTATAGGAAAAATAATTATCCCAAGCAGTTGTTTTGTTGTATTTTCCAATCCTCGAATGGAGACATAATCGGGTATTATTTGTGACCTGTCAACATCTAATTGATCAAGGAAACTCACACTACACACATTAAGGGCATAACCATTATCTATGAGAGTGCATTTGATGCCTATGCGATTGAATCGGGCAATTATCATAAAGGCATCATGTTGTTTATGCAAATCCAAAGGAGGGAGCTCATGTTGATGGAAAGTAATATCAAGATTCAATTTTTGGATGAGAGTTTCCACATCATTCGGGGTTGTACTAGGAGGAATTGTGATTTTTTTTAAGCCTATTTGAAGAATGTTGTGATAATTTGGTGATTTTTGAAGCAAATCCCAAAAGGGAAATTTTGGCAGGATTATTCTTTAATTTTTCAACAATATCATACTCCTTTGTGTGTGGGCTATAGTGAGGAGCACTAGGCAGATTGGGTAAAGGTAAGAGGGTGGGGTTGGTTGTGCCGGTTGTGGGTTGTTTCGAGTGTTATATGTATAAGCAATAGTATCATTACTAGATTGTTGTGATACATTAGTTTGAGGGGGTAGAGGTTGTACTGGGAGGGGTGAAGCTTATGTGAGGGAGGGTAAAGGATAAGTTTAGGTTGAATTACATTAACATCTTTGATGTTAGAGGTGTCACAACAAACCAAAGAAAATGATTTGGGTGAGATGAAATCCTGAAGAGACTCATCTATCATATGCAAATCATCATGACTAAAAGGTTTGAGGGGTAAATTATTGTCATCTATGTTAAGATGTTCAAGAGAAGCACTAGAAGTGTTAACGTTCAGTATCGTGAGTTGGTCACCATAAACCTTAGAGGATGGCTTATGTGATATGAAGTCTTGGAGGGATTCATCTAACAAATCAAATTTATCACAATCAAAAGGTTTGAAGGGGACTTTATCATTAAGGGTTTACGTTTCTCATTACAAGCATTAGAGGATGAAGTGAGTGAGAGGAAGTCTTGGAGAACTTCATCTAATTTTTCAACATCATCACTATTAAGAGGCTTAGATGAGATGTTGTTTCTAATTTGAATCATTTTTTTGAAGGGATGGTTTGATGTTTCAGTTTTTGTGTCTTTATGTATCGATGACTCTGATCTAAAAGAACTAGGAATGAAAACAGAAAAGGAAATTTTTAAAGATCTAAAACTATACATGAATGCCATGAAAAGAAGTGAAATCTATGCTAAGAAAATAGAAACAACTGGACTATAACAGAAAGGTAATTACAGAAAAATAGAAAGATGCAATGCAGAAAACTAAAATCTGGAAATGTTGATGCAAAACTGTAGTAGGACTGATTTTCCCTAGGTGGTGAATGAGTCCTAGGAGATGAATTCTTTAAGATTTTTTTGATTTTTTTGTCTTTTCTGGAGATTTTCAAGTCAGTACAATGCAAAGATAGAATGAAAATGCAAAATGTTGAAATGATTGAATGAAATACAATGTAACAATGAGATCTAAATAATGCTTTCACTAATGCAATGTTTAAGAAATCTTAAGATGCAAAATAATGCAAAATGATGAAGTAATTAAGTCCTAAGATGCAAATAGAAATGTAAATTAGAATGATATTATGTTCAAAATTTAGGTTCACCAAAATGAACTATAGTTTTTTTGTTCCTATGGATACCTCTAGCTCTGCTAAGGTTTTCCACCTAAAAGGAAAGAGATAGGGCCCAAAAATGCTAAGGGTTCATTCAAATTATGCTATGAGAGATGTTTTATAAGGAAAATGAAGTTAAATAAATGAAAATAAGTGGTTTATATGAATGAATATGTATACAAAACTAAGATCTATGCTATGTTTGAAAACACAATGTTGTTTGCAAAAAGCTTCAAAGAATGAACAAAAATGAAAATTAAACTAAACAGAATGTAGTTTTCAGAATGTGTGCACTTGGGAAACTGAGGAAGACTAGGAAACAATCTAGAAAATTGATGAAATCTAAATTTGAGCTGACTGGGACTCATTCACCACCCTAGGAAAATTAGTCCCAAGTCAGGGATTTTCTGCACAAAAGATATTTTTCATCAGTCAAGGACTTGGATCTGCATTTGGCTCAAATCTACACCTCAAGAAGGACTCATTCTCCATGCATGGTGAATTAGTCCACTTTGGGATTTTTGGAACTTTAATTTTTTTTCTATACCTTGACACCTGCACAACAATTTTTGATGGAAACCTGACTTTGGATCTCAGAAAATTCCTATAAAATAGCTTAAAATTGTTTGTCTAATGGGGGGTTTTCCTTGATCAAACCCCTAGTTGGGTAATTAAACCTTGAATGGAGAAAAAATTGCATAAAACCCTTTCCTTAGATGTGTTAAAGACTAGGAAAGTTTGAATCATAAAAAAAATTATATTCTATTGATCTAGAATAGGAAATGCAAAGATGATTCATATAATGTAAGATCTCAACCCTAGAAACCTTACAACACATGAAAAATAGGAATGAAATGATATGAAAATGATAAATTAACTAAATGAAAACCTTAATATGAAGATATAGTGTAAATGGAAGATGGAATCAATATGAAACCAAGTCCTTAGGTGTGATTTGGTGGCCAGTTGCACTTCCTCACCCTAGATTTCTTCATGATTCACCATAGGCATCCATTGTCAACCATTTTCAATGTTGGATCTTGAAAAGAGAAGTGAGCTTCAATACTTGCAAAAACCATAGTTTGCTGCCCTAAAACTTCAACTTTTTCTAATGAAACTTGTTGTGTAAGACTTGACTTTAGAAATTACTCTTGAAAAGTGACAAAAAGATAAGAAAAGATGTGAAAAGATGTGTGAAATGAATTGAAATGAGTATTTATAAGCAACATCTTATTTTCCCATTATTTATACCTAAGAGGCCAACATTCATTGAAAATTAAAGTTAAATTGATCAAATTCATGCTTAAATTTGAATTTTCCCTCAAAGGGGACTCATTTGCCACCCTTGGAAAATGGGTCTCACTAGAGGGGACTCATTTTCCCAAGGTGGTGAATGGGTCCTACTACTATTGTTTGAAGGTGGGTTTTCAGGGTATGATCTATAATTAAATGTTGTTTGTTGGGTTTTATGTGATTTCTCAGGTAAAACGGGCCTCTATTTCAAAATTAATTGGTCTAAGGGGCCTATAAATGTTTTGAAGGGTAAATGATGTGAAGGGACTCAAAAGTGGGTCCAATTATGTGTGAAATTGTCTATTTTCTCAAGAGGGTCCAATTTTCTACAGCACAAGAACATCACTTCTTTTATGCAACGTGAATGAGCTTGTGTGTAGTATCAGATGTGTTGGTGGAACACTAGAAGAATCAGAGATTGTTGTTAAAGTGCTCAGATCCTTGCCTGCTGCATACAAACACAAAGTTTTTACTATTGAGGAAATCTAGACTATGACAAATGCAACCAGAGACATGTTGATTGGTAAGATTTTTGCTTTTGAGTTAAGTGAGTTTGGTAAATCTTTTCCTAAGACAGAATCTACATTCAAGGCTACTACCTCTGGAAAAGATAAGCAAAGATATGATCGAGGAGAAAGTTCTAGAAAAATGTCCAAGTATGAGCAGTCCAAATGAGAGAGATTGAAGAAGAAGAGAGAAAACTAGATGACTTGAATCACTTATTGTTAAGAGGGTAGCCAGAGGAGAAGGTAAGTATAAAGGGAAATTGCCTCTTAAATGTTTTTCTTGCAATAAGATAGGTTATTTTTCCTATTGTCTAGAAAGAGTCCCTAATCGAAGACCTAACAAGCCTAGATTCCAAAGAAAGTGCTATTATGTTATTGATGAAGGTGTGATAGATGATGAATCTGATAAAGGGAATTTAAGTGAGGATGAATGGGTATTTATTGCTATCAAGTAAAATGATCCAGTACCTACTAAATCTCCTAGTTGCATAAATGTGGACAAAGCTTTAGCTACCAGAGTTGAAGAAAAAGATGAATGGGTGATTGACAGTGGATGCTCTCATCACATGACAGGTGATAAAAGTAAATTTATGAGCTTGGAAAAGTATGATGGTGGTGTTGTAAGATTTGGTGATGAAAAATCTAGTGTAATCCATGGAAGAGGATCCATTTCTCTTGATGGTAAGTAAAATACTGATGATGTTCTATATGTGGAAGGTTTGAAGCATAATCTCTTAAGTGTTGGTAGATGGTTGAAAATGGATACAATCTTCAATTAAAGTATGGAAAGTGAAAAATATTGGGGAGTTCCAAAAATGTGATTGCATTTGGTACAAAAAAAAGGTAATATCTTTCACCTAAATGCTACTAGTAAATTTTTTTTGATTGCTCAAGTTAATGAAAGTTGGTTGTGGCATAGGAGATTGTGTCATGTAAACTATGACAATATTATCAAGATAAGTTCTACTTAGGCAATGAGAGAGCTTCCTAAGTTGATAAAACCTACTAATGCTATATGCAAGGAATGTTAGTTAGGGAAGCGAACTAGAGTTTCATTTCGGAGAAAACAACATTGTTTGAATGAAGTGTTGGAGCTTGTGCATATTGACATGTTTGGTCCTTCTAGAGTCAGAAGTTTACAAGGAGATAGGTATTTCATGTTACTTATTGATGATTATTCTAGATTGATGTGGGTTACTTTCTTAAGGGAAAAATTTGATGCTCTAGAGAAATTCAAGATTTTTAAGGCTATGGTTGAGACAAAGATAGGTTTGAAGATTAAATGTATGAGATCAGATAGAGGTGGTGAATTCACTTCCCATGAGCTTAATTCTTTTTGTGTAGAGAATGGGATAAAGAGACAATTATCTGCCCCATGGACCCCTCAACAAAATGGAGTTGTGGAAAGGAAGAACATGAAAATTCAAGAAGCTACTAGGACCATGATGTTGGAAGGAAATGTTCTACATATCTACTAGAGAGAAGTTGTGAGTACTACCATTTACACTCTCAACCGAGTACATGTCAAAGGTGATACCAGTAAGACTCCTTATGAGCTATGGTTTGGTCATAATCCTACTATTAGATACTTCAAAATCTTTGGGAGTAAATGCTATATCAAAAGAGATGAAGATATAGGAAAGTTTGATGCTAGAAGTGATGAAAGAATCTTTCTTGGTTATTCTACTAAAAGTAAAGCCTATTAGTGCTACAATAAGAGATTGAGGAAAGTAATTTAAAGTGCTAATGTCAAGGTTGATGAAGACACAATTAGACCATCCAAAACCCATGAACATGATTTAGATGATCAGTATGACAGTTTAGATAAAGGAAAGAAAGTTTAGACTCTAAATCAAATTCATATCATTTTGGTGAATCTAGAAAATCAAGAGGAAGAAACTATTGGAAGTACATAAGTGAGATCACGAGAGTCTAAACCTCAATAATACCTTAAGACTCCAAGGAATGTAAAACTAAATTATTCAGAAGATTAGTTTATAGGTGATAAGAACAAAGGTGTTGTAACTAGGAGAAGAATTGCAAAATAAAATCGTTTGATCTCAAAGAATAAGCCTAATAGTGTCAATGAAGCATGCAAAGATGAACATTGGGTGGAAGAAATGAAAGAGGAGCTATTGTAAATTGAGAAGAATGATACATGGATTCTTGTTCCTAGACCTAAGGACAAAAATGTAATTGGAACTAAATGGGTCTTTTGGAACAAACTGAATGAGCAAGGTGAAGTTGTTAGAAGTAAAGCAAGACTTGTGTGTAAAGGATATTCTCAGATGGAAGGAATTGAATTTGAAGAAACTTCTTCTCCTATTGCTAGGATTGAAGCCGTGAGACTATTTCTTGCTTATTTTGCTTACAAAAACTTTGAGGTCTATTAGATGGATGTCAAGTTAGCATTTCTAAATGGTGAACTAGAAGAAGAAGTGTATATTGAAAAACTTGATGGATTTCAATTGACTAATCAAGGAGATATGGTTTTCCAGTTGAAGAAATCATTGTATGGACTTAAGCAAGCCCCAAGAGCATGGTATGCCAGATTGGACAAGTATTTGTTGAAGCTTAGATTTAATAAAGGTACTGCTAATAGTAATTTGTATTTCAAGATTGACCATGATAAAGATTTGATTGTTAAAGTCTTTGTTGATAATATTATTTTTGGAGGAGATGATAGTTTGTGCATGAAGTTTTTTGATGAGATGTAGAGTGAGTTTGAGATTTCTATGATTGGAGAAATGAAATTCTTTTTGGGTTTGCAAATTACTTAGCTAGATAGAGGGATCTTGATATCTCAATCCAAGTATTTGAAAGAATTGCTAAATAAGTTTGGTATGGAAGATTCAATGGTAGTTGGTACACCTATGGTGACCAAATGTAAGTTGAAACAAGATGATGATTCTCCTAAAACAAATCAAACTAGATACATATCCATGATTGGTGGATTGCTTTATTTAACTCAAACTAGACCTGATATCATGAATATTGTATGCATTGTTGCAAGATTTCAAGTTGATCCTAAGGAATCTCATGTGATAGCTGTGAAGAGGATTTTCAGGTACTTAAAGGGGATAGTTGATTTTGGACTATGGTATCCTAAAGAAGACGACCTTACTTTGAGTGATTTTACTAATGTTGATTGGGCAAGAGATGTGAATGACAAAAAGAGTACTAGTGGTGGTGCATTTTTCTTGGGAAATAATTTGATTTCATGATTAAGTAAGAAGTAGAATGCCATTTCTTTAGCTACTGCAGAGGCAGAATACATTGTTGTTGCTAACAATTGTATTCAAGTATTGTGGATGAAGTAGATGTTGAAAGATATCAAATTTGTGTATGATGAACCTATTGCTATATTTTGTGATAATTCAAGTGCAATTAAAATTTCTAAGAATCATGTGTTGCATTCAAAAACTAAGCATATATCTATCAAGTTTCAATTTTTGAGAGAGAAGGTGAGTGAAAAGGAAGTTAGATTGGAGTATGTGTCCACTAAGAAATAGATTGAAAATATCTTTACCAATCCCTTTCCTAAGGATACTTTTGAGTATCTCAGAGGGAAGCTAGGGTTGATTACCCCTCCTAATCAGAATTAAGATGCATTGACTTGCATCAATCTATAAATTTTATAGTCATATCTTGTGATCTGGATTGATGTTGTGGTGGCTACTACTCAAGGGGAGTAGTCATATGTTTATATATGTGGTTCAAATCTTGTGTGCAGAAATATTATGTGTACCTTTGTCATTGATGTCAAAGGGGGAGAAGAGTCATGTGAAAAACTGTGAAAGAGTTAAGGAGAAAAGAGTCAAATCTGAGGGGGAGAAAGTTTCGTTGATGGTGTTTTTCACATCATGTGTTGCCATCAATGCCAAAGGTGGAGATTACTAGATATTTCTAATATGTGGTTTTCATTGATGTCAACACTATTGCCATTAATGTCTTTAAGGTTGTATATGTTGAGCATATTGAGAAAATTGTAATAAAATAAGTTGCAGGTTGTCGATGATGTAGTGAAGTTCAATATGGTGGCTAGCTTAGTATATTGATGATAAGAGGTTGTGGATTAAAGGGTTTCTTGAAAAGTATATCTATTTTATCCACATGAAGTTTCAAAGGTTTGCATAAAGATTTGATTTAGTTATGAGTATTTGTGTTCTGATAGTTGTTTTGTTGCTTCAATTGGTGTTCCTGAAAGAAGATGATGTGATTCTAGTAATTTGATTTGTTGTCGATGCTTATGTGGTGATTCATGATTGGTTTGGATGTTTCTAGATCATTCTCTATTTGTGCTATTGGTTTGCATTGATCATTGTGCTCACTATTTGTGATTTTCTTCTATGAGTTCATGTTTTTCATGATCATGGCCGATAGGGTGATTGTAGTGTGTTGTGAATCTTCAAGGAATAATTGTTTGAGGTGTTTCGTGTTCAAGACATGTTGTTTTGGGTCCTTACTATGTTTTTTCTGACATTGTTTTGTTCACATTGATAAATTTTTTATTGATTTAGGCTGATAGTTTGTACACATTTCATATTTTGTTGGGCTGACATGTAGTCGATGTTATCCTTAGTTGCAAATATATATGGTCAATTTTTTTATACCATTTGATGGTATGGTGTGCAGTGTATGCTTTGTGCTAAGTGAAAATAATTTTATGTAAAAATCTTGGTGTTATGTGTGTTTTTGATGTGGTGATGGTTTATGCTTTCATGTTTATTTATCATATCTGAGAATAAGTTTAATGTATATAATTTATGTGACAACTTATTCACCCCCCCCTCTTAGTTGGATGCCCTTGTGTTTCCAACACTTGATTCACCAAAGAAACAAGATTTGGGATGAACCTCCTCATAAATTCAATTGTTCCTAAGAAACTCTATAATCCCTTCTTGTGACTAGGAAGTGGGATGGACAAGATAGATTTTACTCATGCATGATCAATGGCCAAGACATCCTTTGAGACAATGTGCCCAAGAATATTTCCCTAATCAGTAGCAAAGACACATTTATTTGGATTTAAGGAAATACCATATTCCATACATTTCTTAAATACTTGCTCAAGGTGACTAAAATGGTCTTTTACATTTTTTGAAAACACTATGAGATCACCCAACTAGACCAAAACAAATTGTCTAAACACACCTTGAAATGCCATATCCATGGCTCTCTGAAAAGTAGCACCTACATTGGTTAGACCAAAAGGAATTTTACAATAACCATAGGTGCCCCACTTTGTAGTAAATGTTTTCTTATGTTGATCAGATTCTTGGACCAAAATTTGATTATGGCCTAAGTAACCATCCAAGAAGGAAAACCTTTCTAACACACTGACCCTTTGTAAAATTTTCTCCATGGAGGGTAGGGGATAATAATAATTTAGGGAGGATTTATTTATATCCCTAAAATCTACACAAAGTCTTATTTCCCCATTCCTTTTTTGACAGGAAGAATATTTTCCACCCATGAAGAATGCTTGATGGGAAAAATGATTCTAGCCTCAATCAATTTGGACAATTCCTTTCTCATCAAAGGTTCAATATTAGGATTTATAGGCCTTTACTTTCTCCTCATAGGTTTGGCATCTGTATCTAATTCAATAATATGTTGGGAAAGACCTGGGTCAAAACCCTTTAGGTCTTCATAATTCCAAGCAACTACATCATTGTATCTATTGATGAGATCTAGGAAAACATCATGTTCATTGATAGAGCATACCTTTCCTGAGTTTAGAGACTTTCCCTCTAAAATTTCTATTGGCTTGAAGTCACCCTTCTTTGTAGCTAAGTTCATCATTTTCTACTTTGACTGATCATCAAGGTTGAAAATACCTTCAAGGGTGATAAGACCATTTGGTAGCTTGTTGCTACTTAGTTGCACAATTTAATCACAATACTAATTTTGTAACTTAGATTGATTTCTTTTATAAAATTCTTCCTCATCTTGTAGAAAACTCACTATTTTTTGGTCACTGTCAAAGACTTTAGTGATCTTGATTATTCAAAATAGCATGCCTCACCACAAGTCTGATATGCTACTCCTTTTTACTTGAAATATGTGCCAGTATTTCAAACTGAGCATCGACTACTACAAGCCTATGAGCATGTTTATTTTGATTTCTTGGAGTTGTTTGGATATTAAAATCTTCAAAGTCGTTAGTCAAATCCCAAACCCTATGTTTGTAGGATTTGAGCAGATTGTTCTTGGTTGAGCTTTGATTTTTGACTTGATGGATAACCAATTCACTATCAAGATAAACTTGTAACAATTTGATGTTCCTTTTCTATGCAAGTTGAAGATTTTGAATGAGTGCTTCATATTCAACCACATTGCTAGTGCAACTAAATTGAATCCTAAAAGAACTAATATTTCTCCCTACTTGGAGATACCAACATAACACCAACATCAACACCATTTCTATTTCTAGAACTATCAAAAAAAAAATTCCACAATCCCCCTAAGTCTTCTTGAGTTTTTATGAGATTGGGGATAATAGCATTCACTTCATGAATGCAATAAGTTCCAAGACTAGTCTCTTTTATTTTAGCTTCGGTAAGTGGGTCAAATTGTAAAGCATTTCCCCATTCATCCAACAAACAATCAAGAACCTCCTCTATTGGATTGGTAGGCTCAAAAACATAACACTCTTCCTTATGATCATGCAATGTGTGGTCCATGTTTACTGAACCAGGAGTGTAAGGTTCTAAATGATCATTTTCTATGGGCTCAAATTTTATGGTTGCTTTAGTGCCAAATCTAGTTCTAAATTTTATGTGAGACCAATCAACAAATAAGTACCCACCTATCTTAGCAATGAAATATCTAGATAAGAAAATGGAAAATTAAGTAGGGAGGTCTATGACTGAAATGTCTTGCAACACATCACAACCAGTACATGCATGCAAGGACAACTTTAGGTCTTTAATTACTCCACTGTATTGGCAACAGTGCCTTCTAATTGTAAATTTTTTTTTACCACCGGTTCATACTTGATACCAAGCATGTTAGAAATTCCCTTAGACATGACTAAACTACTAGCCCTAGAATATATCATACAATTATGCACTATATGATTTCCAATAATTAGAGAAAGATAGAAGGGAGGTGGATTATTGATTTTTCTTGAATTCCCTTCCTCTTTGGGTTGCAATAGGCTGATTGATGGAGTAGTCTACTCTTTTCCTTGCACATCATCTACTTTTTTATGTTCCTTTAAAGCTTTTTGTAGAAAATCCCTTTGTTCTGGGATAGATAGAGACTCCCACATAGTAACATTCATATTGGCTTTCTTCATTTGCTCCACTATGTTAAAAGAAAGTTGATTAGCTTTAGAAGGAACCTTTGGAACAACAAGGTCTACTCTTATTGCTTGGATGATCTTAGGCTGATCCACCACTTATTTAGGCCTATTAACAAGTTTATTTGATTGTGGGACATCAATTGTACTACCTATTGGCCCAAAATTTGCACTTTTTTAGGTTGTTGAGAGACTAATGCTTTCCCAACCATGGAAGATGTACCGCCCTCCATTGCTCTTCTCTTTGATCTTGTATTCTAGTCTATTGCATCAGTATTTGCTTGATTTACACCATAGAAATCCTCTTGTCCCCAAATGACAAATGAGGAGTCATCACATGTATGATTTTGATTACTAGTAGCCATTTGGTTTGTGCTAATTTATTGCTCTGAAGTAGAGGTTTCATTTTGAGCTACCAGAGTTTTCACAAACTCTCCATTTTGACAAGCATTTTGATTATGAGCTTTCTCACAAGGGTAAAACCATTATTTCTCTTGGGCTAGATTATTTTTCACTTGGGATATAGCCTTAGAATTTCTAGTAGTAGTTTTGTGCATGTTGTTCATAGGCTTAGTATGATTCCATTGATTTTTTCCTTGATAAGGTGGCCTATTTTGCTAATAGCCCTGATTTTGTGGCTGATAAGGCCTATTGTTTTGAGCTTGCTACCTATTTATTAACACTATCTCATTATTCATACTTCAGAGAAAGGTTTAAAAATCTTTTGGAAGTGCAAAAAAATTAGAAGGTTGGCTTTTAGAAACCACTAGAAAAGGAGCCACTAGAATAGGAGCCACTATTGGATGTGAAGGAAGCTTGGGAAATAAAGGCATTGGTGACCTAGGAGTTATCTTCACAGCTTGAATTAAACAATTTTCTACACTTATGGCAACATTATATGCATTTGGTAAGGTAGAACCACCCATTGATTGAATCATAATAGCTATATCACTATTAACATCTCTTAAGAAGTATAGGAAACCATGCTTAGGAGAAGGTTTGACCAAGGTAGGGATTCTCTCCCAAGTCTTTTGAAATCTGTAGTTGAAATCACTCATTAATTCATGAGGTTCTCTTTTAATTGTTCTTAGTTGTTCTAACAGGGACAAATGGTCACTCTTATCTTTAAATTTTTTGCATAATTTATCTCCCATTTCATCCTAATTGTTAATGGAGTTGGGTGGAAATCCTCTATACCACTGCAATGCTTTACCTTTCAATGAAGTGGAAAGTAATCTAATAACCATGTTGTTTTTTGTTACATCATGGACTGAGTATATGTTTTCCACATCTATGATGTGCCCTACTAGAGTTGTAGATGTTTCACCAGTAAAATGGGGAATACTCTTGAGGGAATTAATTGGTATATCATATTTATGGGATAGAATTAAGGGGCCACCACTAGTAAAAGATACAAAAGGTTAATTTTTGGGTAAATCCATATGGAATAAATTTATGTTTGTATGAGTAGAAAGTTTCCTAGTTTGAAATAACCTACTCATAGGTGGCATAGATAAGGCTCTAGGAGAAGGAATTATACTCCTATTTCTTCTTATAGATGAAAAAGATTGTCTATTTCTTCTTCTAGAAGTTAGAAACCAAGATCAAATTTGCAAACCAAAAAGACCTTCCATAGAAGAGAAAAACAGAAAAGGCAGAGACTTGCAAAAAGATGTGCAACATAATTATTCAGGAATTCAATAATTACAAGATAATTATTTTCTTTATAAAAGAAAAGATGCATAACCCTAATCTTATCTTGAGCAACAAGATAGCTCAAAAGATAATGATGAGAATTAATTAACCTAGGAAATAAATAATGCCTAAGTAAAGTTATGCAAAGTGTAATTAAATATTAATTACACCAACACCCCCCCATAAGTGCAACTTAGGGAGAAGCAAATAAAGCATGCACCTAAAACTAAGATGAATGCAAGAAAGCATGAATGGGTCCCGACAAACAGGCCTGATCAGGTACCCAAGTTCAAATACAAAGATGAGGTAGAGAACAAAAACCCAGTGGGACAAAACCCCCCTACAATGAGATGACTGCTGCAAGAAGCACTGGAAGATCACTGTGGAGTAACAATGGAACCACAATCTAACAAGCAAGGAAAGATACTTTTGTCTACAACTAAAACCAAAACTGGAATCATGATAATGTGACAACAAAACCAATGCCACGGAACACTCGAAAACTCACAAACTAGAACAACCCTAGAATCTATGAAGCAACAAGAGATGAGATGATGACATAATCTCGAAGCCATGTAACTTGACGCCGATGCAAAACTGTGACTAAAACTCTTCCATGGGAAGGAGTACCATACATACTTTGGAAAATTAACCATAAAAACATGGCCCTCAAACTGAGATGGATCCAATGTGGATCATTAACCATAGGCTCTCAATCTAAAGTGTGAACTGATGTGAATCAACAATGTGTCTAGCTAAGCAAAGATATGGCCAAAAGAAACTAAGAGACCAAATAAACCCATGCAATTTTCCATCAAAACAATATGAATATGGAGATCAAAGTGAAAAAACAACACTCTAATCATATTATTATGCAAGAAACCCCCCTGAATGGAACTTTATCATAGTTCATTTATTATAATAACCCAACGATTGTAAAAGGAGATCATACTAAACATACATAAATAGAAAATAGAAATAGACCTCAGATCTATGTAGAGGACTAAATCAGCTTTCCAACGCCGCAAGAATGACAAAAAATAGAGCACCGAGTCAAAAGATATGCCCTCCGGAGCGAAATCTGAACATCTAACTTCAACTGAAAAAATATCCCATTGAACAAAAAAAAATTTGGAAACAAACTACATCATCAGAAAATTGGGCTTGCCAGCTTTCTGGCAATAGCTTGTTTCAAAAAATCCACCTCTGGGATCAAAAGTTATGACGAAATGAAAAAAAGGCCTGTATGGGGGCAACTCAGGGATTGCACAGGCTAAATGGGCGCAAACTTTAAGCACCTTTCGGACTAGCCCCTAGTCCGCCATATGACCAGGGGCACTGCATTTGCAAAAAAGAACCCGCCACCAGGCGGGTGGTGGGCAGGTGGAACGGTGAAGGCACCGCTGGTGGCGCCGTCGGAGGTGCATGGGAGCCAGCCAGGTGGAAATCTCGGCCGTCGCCAACAGTTAAGGGAGTCGTCGATAGGTGGGGTTCGGTGGAAATACTCTCTGCCAGATTGGTTGAAGGCCGCCGGAAAGACCAAAGATGTCAGTCAGTTACCGGGAGCTACCGCCGATTAAAGAAGCCGGTGTTGAAAGAAAACCGTTGCTGGCTTAAAAACGACGACGTACGAGGGGCCTGCGCAGGGGTACGCCTGCGTCAGTGTACTATGTAGCTGGCGCAGGATTTAAAGCATACGATTAAAAACTTTTTTTGATTTTGTATTTTTTTTATTTTTGATTTTTCAAAAAACAAAAACTAATAAATTTTTTTGACATGCAGGAAAAAATTAAAAAAAACCTGAACCTTTTTTTTTTAGAATCGTGCACAAGGGCCATACACAGACTGTACGGCCTCTGAAACAAAAAAAAATTCTTCAGAAGCTCCCGATGCCGAAATAGGGTGTGTAATATGTCATTTTTCGTCTCTCAGACACTTTGGATCTGATGACGAGGTCCGATCTACCTAAAAACTCACTAGAAGCTTCGCAACTCTCAAATTTGACAGATCTTCAAACTCTCATAACTTTGGCATAAAATGTCGGATTCAGGCAAAACAAAAGTCGATCTTGACTTTTTCGACAGCCCTGAACTCGAATATGAGCTTAGATTTCCTCCAATGTGCACCGAAAGCAACCATGCAAGAGCACCCAAATAGAGAGACAAACTCAAGGTATGAAAAACCCTCAAGGAATCCCAAATGATCTTTGCAATGAATCTCTCCAGAAATCTGAGAAGGGGCTGCAAATCAAGGCTCTGATACCAAGTTAGAAACCAAGATCAGATTTGCAAACCAAAAATACCTTCCAAAGAAGAGAAAAATAGAAAAGGCAGAGACTATTGCAAAAAGATGTGCAACATAATTATTCAGGAATTCAATAATTACAAGATAAAGATTTTCTTTATAAAAGAAAAGACGCATAACCCTAATCTTATCTTGAGCAACAAGATAGCTCAAAAGATAATGATGAGAATTAATTAACCTAGGAAATAAATAATGCCTAAGTAAAGTTATGCAAAGTGTAATTAAATAATAATTACACCAACAATTTCTTCTTATAGATGAAAAAGATTGTCTATTTCGTCTTCTAGAAGTGGAAAATGAGAGTTGAGTAGATTGTAAATCACCTCTATAAGACACTCTTGTTTGAATTCTTGGCATGAATTTGTAGGTCAAGTCTTGAATCAAGAATTATGTGTTAGAACTAAGATATAGCTCTAATTCCATGTTAGAATTGGCTATGGCTGCCAAGATCTTGAGACCAAATGGAAAGCACAAAAGAGAGAGAATAGAATGTGACAAGAATAAACTATATTCAATGTCAATGATATGATATGATTTTATAATGAGAGACCCCTTGGTTATATATCCAAGGTGAGATGCAAGATGTCATAAGATTATGACAAGTGTCATAATCATATGACATGAGACAACTAATCACACTTACCTAGGTTCACATGTAGTCATTGTCAAAAGATAAGATAACAACTAGTGACAACTAACATCTAGAAAAATTCCGTCCTAGGACCTAAGTAAACTTAACATGTGTAAATAAGTCCCCTAGTAATGCATTAACTAGGTACAAGAATTTATTTACACCAACACCCCTCCTTAAGTGCAACTTACGGAGTAGGAGATTATTATGCAAATGACACAAAGATGCAAGAATGGGTTCCAGCTACTAGGCCATGTTAGGTACCCATGTAAAAATGAAATGCAATCTCTCACAAACAGAGAAAAGGAAAAAACCTAGTGGGACAAAACTCCACCTCAAAAGAGAGATAAAATACAAAAAATAAATGCTCTCAATGAAGAATGAGAAGGTAAAAACCCCATGTGAGGAAAAAGACCCCCCACAAGAGAGAAGTAGAAGAGAGACAAGGTAGTCCCCCCTCAATGTTGAGTCTCCTACAATGATGGTAGAAGCTTGAAATTGAATGTTGAATATGATCCAATCTTTCTGGACAATATTCCTCCCCTTAGGAAGAAACAAAACCATGGATGTATGTAGGATTTCAAGAATATGGATGATGTATGATGTCTCTAAAGCATGCTCAAGTGTCTCTACGTCGATGTCGAAAGTTGACACTCTCCAAACTAGAGTTCTAGGCCACACTGCTGAAGAGGAAAATCCAACACCTAGAAGAGATGAATGTAGAGCACAATCCAAAGACAAGGATAGCCCCTCTTAAGCCAAAGAAGCCTCCAAATTTTTTCCAAAAGTATCCACATTCATGCCAAACTATAAAGAATGATCATGTAGAGATTGAACAAGAGGATCAAAGAGTTCCCTCACAACAACTAAAGAAGGATCTTCTTCATCAAAGAGAAGATGGATGTCATCGATGATGTCTCCAAAATCTACAAGATGTGACTCCACAAACAAATTTGAAATACTTGTCAAGTAGCCATCTTTGGAAGACTAAGTATGTCCTGATGCACTGAATCGCAAGGATCCAAAAATTTTAAATCACAAGTATCATCAATACAGCAATAGATGGAGGAGATAGAATGCATGACTCAAAAACTAGATCTGATGTGAGAACTCCCAAGTTCAAGAAGCCAAATTTTTCCTCAGAATCATAGTTGTGGTCAATAGTCAAAGGAATAATTTCACCATTAGAAGAAAAATTTGCAAAGGTATACAACTAAGATGAGTGATCAACCACCCCAGTAGCAATGATCTCTCTACTCTCCAAATCTCGAATGATGACAGCATCAGGTGTGAACTCCATAGTTCTCCCATCTCCAACATGTGTAATTTAATATATGGAAAGAAGATTATTTGTCAAATGAGGAAGACACAAGACATCCTGGAAAGTGTTGTCCCAAAAACTAATAAATCCCTTCCTAATTACACTCATTTATGTATTGTTTCCCATCAAGATAGGAGACATAGTACAAGGCTGAAATGAAGAGAAGATAGTTTGTGAAGATGCCACATGATGAGGATGCCCCTGAATCTAGAAGCCATCTCCCTAATCTTGAACCTAAAAAAGCACAAAGAGCTTGTCCTTTGTCCTTTTTAAACTGTTTTGAAGTAGGAGAAGAAGATTCAGACATTCTAGAAGGAAAATCAATGTGATTCTTTTTGAGAAGATGTTTCAACTCATCAATATCATTCTTGTAACAATAATGTTCTTCATGTGCATCCTTCTTGCAATATGCACAAAAAGGCCTCTCCTTCTTTGATGATTCTCCTTTTGAGGATGAGGATGAGGATTCTCTATGTGGCTTGTTCTTTTTCTTCTTTTGCTTCTTATCAAGATTCCCTGATTCTTTTTATCCCTTGGACTCACTTGCCACCAATTCATGTGACTTGGAAGACTTGATTAGACCCATGTCTATTAACTTAGCTTCCTCTTGGATTAGGAAATTTGCAAAGTCATGAAACTTAGGATCAACATATGATGCTCCCATAGAAAGTCGATGGGTGTGAAAGCTAGAAACAAAAACTAAATACTCAAGACCAAGCTTGGATAATACATTTAGAATCGATTGTAAATCCTCTTTTTCAATACTACATTCTTTCAATTGTGTTCTTAGTTGCTTTATTTTGGAGATGTAGTCTTGGATGTGGTCAAAACATTTTGGATCAAGATTCATCAAATCATTATCAATATGATATCCCCTAATCTTATTTGTTTTACCATACAATTTTTCAAAAGTATCCCATGCCTCTTTAGGTGTATTACATAATTCAATATGAATTTGCAAATCAAATGAGACTAATGAATATATGCATCCAAGTGCTTTCTCATGATCAATCTCCCACCTTGCCAATTCTTTAGCATTAGTAGGTTTTTGAATGGTTTCCTTTAGATGACCTATTATACCTTTCATCATGAGATAGTTTCATACTGATTTTCTCCATGTAGCATAATTATGTGGAGTAAGGAGTTCAATATGATATTTCCCCATTGCAAGAATACAAAATCAAGCAAAAGAATGCAAGCAATCACTACAAGATTACCCCCCCAAATTACTCAATCAAGAAACCCCCCAAGAAATATCTAATTTGGCACTTTATGAGTAGTGTGTTTACAATTGCCACTTGCCAAAAATACTAAAGTGGTCTTTGATCTTGGTACATGCAAATGCCAAAATAGGCCATATAATCATGTATAATCTTTGGTATAAAATGAGATCAATTTGATCATACCATTGAGAAGTACACAAAAAATCATGCACTTTAAAAAAACAATACACCCAAAAATGTTACCATAGGAGCAAGATATGAGCTACTGAAGTTTCTAAAATGAGGACTGAGGACAAAGCTACAACACCTGTGAGAATTTTCAATTTCTAGAGAAACTAGGCACCAAAACAAAAAATTGATTTCACCACTATGAAGAGAGCAAAAAATTAACTCAAATAAAAAAAATTTCATTGAAAAAGGAGTTAAAATGACTAAGATATGAAGCTTCAAAGTCTTCCTTCCAAAATTAAAATGAAATGGTGAGGGGCAAAAATTTATTTTAGGCTGCTAACATGTTGCTGATGTCAGCAAATCACTAGATTAAATTTGATGGGTTGGCGGCCATCAAAAGAGAATATTCTCCTCCTTGTGAACTTAAAAATAACAATCAAATGGTCATCAAGGGTCGGTGTGGTTGAAGGAATATTCTTTTGGAATATTCATGGAATCTTTGGAGATGTTGATGGAATATTCACTGGTTATATGCAACAATTATGGTTCTTTTGGATTTTCCATTGGCTTATATTTCATTCACCGCTGATTGAAGGACAATGCCATCGAATGATTGATTTGACCAGTCCACCGATGAACAAATTGTCGGCCGCCTGGTACTGTGTGGCCCATGGAAAGTGAAATGGAGGGCCTGCTAGGAGAATAGTAGTCACCAAGTGGTAGAAGGAGATGGCAGCGAGTTCGTTGCTACGTGGTACATCCCTGTGATACTCTTTACAGAGTACAATTATACCAAAAAATTGCAAAAAATTCTTTTTTTTTCTTTTTGATTTTTAAATACAACTTTTTCAATATGAAAATATATTGGCAAATTAGATTTTACTAAAAAAAATTCAAAAAAATTTCCAATCGAATAAAATAATTATTTTTCAAAAAAATTGTACTAACGTTGTCATTATGATGCCTAGGGAGCCATACGACTCTCTGGCTAAAAAAAAATTTCCTCATTGGACAACTGCTCCGATTTGGACAATTTGGCAGTCAATCTTAGAGCTTTTGGCCCTTCTAGATGCAATGGCAAGGTCATATTTGACCCAAAATGCTCCAAAATAGTAGCTACCTTTTGGATCTGGCAACCACACTCCAGCTTCAAACCCTCATAGATTTGGCCTCGAATGTCCAATTTGGATGAAACAAAAGGAAATTTTGACTTTCTCAAACCTTCTAGATGCAATGGTGAGCTTATATTTGCACCAGTAAGCTCTGATTTGAACATGAAATAAAGAGCCAAAAATGGAACATCCCCAAATTTGGTATCTCTTCAGAAAAATACTCTCCAATGGCACCCAACCTGCTCTAATACCATGTTAGAACTGAGATATAGCTCTAATACCATGTTAGAATTGGCTATGGCTTCCAAGATCTTGAGACCAAATGGAAAGCACAAAAGAGAGAGAATAGAATGTGACAAGAATAATTTATATTCAATGTCAATGATATGATATGATTTTACAATGAGAGGCCCCTTGGTTATATAGCTAAGGTGAGATGCAAGATGTCATAGGATTATGACAAGTGTCTTAATCATATGACATGAGACAACTAATCACACTTACCTAGGTTCACATGTAGTAGTTTTCAAAAGATAAGATAACAACTAGTGACAACTAACACCTTCTAGAAAGATTCCTTCCTACGACCTAAGTAAACTTAAGATGTGTAAATAAGTCCCCTAGTAATGAATTAACTAGGTACAAGACTTTATTTACACCAACATTATGGATAGTAGCAGCATTACCAATTTGAAGGTAAAGTTATTCTTTGATTGAAAATTCATTGGGTACTTGTTTTAGAGCCTCTTCAAGGTTGAACTATTAAGAGCAACACCATTCTCTTAACAAAATGAAGTAATATTTCTTCTTGTGTCCCACTGGATGTGCCAAAAAAAATTGTCATATAAAACTAAACCCTACTGAACAAGAGTTCAGTGTTTTAATGACATCATCAAAATGACCTCAAGGTGTGGGACCTTACAAGATGAGGTCAAGTCTCCAAAGAATATCAGCTTCATTTTCCAAAATTAGTGCAATTGTGTTAGCCTAACCTAGCACATCAAATTCATAATGCTAACCTACTAACACCCACTTAGATATGAAGGTAAATTAATTTTACTCAAATATGTAAAGAGTTAATGGTGATAATAGTTGAATTTTATTGACATAAAGCTTGAAGTAACCTTTACGATCAAAAAATGCAAGAGTTGTAGGTCTATAAAAAAAAATCCTAGAGGGGCGAAAGGAAGAATCCCTTAAAAAGATAAAGATATTTCCTTTATAGTTCAAGCATAATTGAGGGTTACATTCAACTACCTAACCCTAAGTTAACTAGGGTTTTAGAAAGATGAACTCCAATTACATTTAAAATATCAAAATTGCTCCCATTACGGAGCAACATAACTAGCCATAAAGTCTCTAACATATTGAGCACATCCCAAGATGATGACTCTCATGAATGTAGGGATGGGCACCCATGAATTCTGCAACAAAATCTAGGCCAACATACCCTGACAAAAGAATATGGCCTCTGCACACATCAAGGAGTAATGGTGCCACCCAAAAATGAAAAACAGTGTTGAAAAGGCATGAAAAATTGATCCAAGTCAATCAAATTCGATTTGGTAGCTAGGAATTATCATTGAGCCATTAATTCTACAAATTTTCCACAAAAAGGATCAATAAGCCATTGAAGTTTGAATGTGGACCATCAGATTGGAGATGAAGGGTTCAAATCGAACATTGAGAAAAGTTTAAAACACATTCGTTGATCTTCATCTCACACATTAGCAACCAAAGAAACAAACCCCACCATGACACATGTCACCTCAACATTTTCCATCCATAGTCATCATCATCATATTAGGATGTCAAAGAGACCATCATAGACATCTTGCCGATATACATCATTCTCTATGATGAAGAGATCTTTCCATCCATTAAAATATCGAAGGGACCACATTTTAGGTCCCATTAATATCCACCTGTCTCCTCAAAAATTCCATTATTTATACCTTCATTTCTCATTGCAGAAAGGCTCCATGATTTATGTTTCCAAACTATGATGTGAAGAACCCTCGTGATGACCATCAGATTCTTTCCTTCAAATTTGAACCATTTACACTCCCATCATGACAAACAAAACCATCATGACCAGCACTTGGGTGTCATTAATTACAATAGTGATGTGAATGATGCATGCAATTACTATAAGATATTCTCCATTGAATCTAAGCCATTGAAACTATACAAAGCAAAGAAAAACCTCAAGCCCATCAAGACACCTATCACCTACCCATTGTCTTGCTAGGCTCAACTTAGGACCCACCATATCAGCGTGAGATAGCAGGAAACTGCCACTTGTCCACACTGATGTCATACACTTTTTCCATCAAAATATTGAAGGGACTGCAAAACAACTCCCTCTGTGTTATGAAATAACTTGCACAATAGAAGAATATGATATGAAATATGTTGCAAATACTTGATAATAACTGAGAATAACAAGCCACTTCGAGGGGGAAAACCTCCAAATATCTCTAATGAGAACACACTTCACACTTGATGATGAAATAAGACTCACAACCTCCTATATATACCTATTTATGCCAAGGATATCACCTAGGCCGACTTAGACACACCTATATAAGACTTAGGCCGACCTAAACAACTAAATAACAATATAATAATGATAATATGACTTAATAGAGAGTTAAGATAGCCACAAGCCGACTATTCATAACCCGATGTACAATAATATTAAGGGTGTAGCACTCTGACATTGTATTGTCTCCTTGATGAATAGATCTTGTTTCCCATCACGCATTGTGCAATCACTCTATTGCCTTTCTTCACAACAATGATGTGAAGCAAGGGTGAGATACCACATCATTCATTAGATGTTCATTGTTTAATCTCAGTACCTCATTGCTCATCATGAAAAGGTACCCATTGACAAAAGGTAAAGACACAATATGAAGAGTACCTTTGATAGGGAGAATATTTGTAGGAATATTCTCCAATTGGCCATTGTACATCACTAGAAATGGTTCAAGGTTCAAATATGTATCAGTAATGTAAATATTTCATGTGATGCAAAGGGACATAAAGGCCATCGCACATCATGGAAGTGAAATACAAAGGCCAAAATATTATAGCAACAAGTGATGCAAAGGAAATGAGTTCATCGCTCATCACGGAAATGAATCTGATGAACGTTAAGGTTTCAGCGATGGGCGATACAAAGACTTAAGTGGTAGTAATTAGCAAATGCTTCGAAAAAAATTATAAACAAGGGGTCACCTAGGTAAAATTGAGAATGGGGACATTAACACTTTCAACTTAGCGACACAAGACCAACTAGGCACAAAAGGTCAATGAGAGAATAAAACTAAAAGTGAAAAGGCAAAAGAACTAGGGTTTTAGGAGGGTTTAAACCCTACATGCAATTCAGTACTCTAATCAAACATAATTCAGGAGTTTCAAAACCTCAAAGATCCAAATTCATCAAAAATAATCATGGATTTCAATAGGATGCACACATAGGATCTCTCTAATTGAATATAAATGTTGTGCATCCAAGGGTGGCATAAAAAATGTCAACACATCCTTGGAGGGCTCAACCATAGGAGATTATGAGGGGATGTGTCTTGATGGGGTGCCTAGGACCCTTCTACCCTATGGCCAAGAGTGGATGTCTTGGCCTCTATCTAGGAGGTGCCTCCTTTCCATTATCCCCTCATCTTTCCAACCATTTCCCTTTCTCTACGATTTGACCTCTTGTGATGATTCATTGTGATGGAGGGGTGAGATTACATAGGTTCCCAAAAAATGCCATCTCTCCTAGGCTGTAGGTGTTGTACCTTTGGTACCCCAAATGGATACCCCCTTGGCCTCCTTGAGACTACTCGGTCCCCCATTATAGGAATACTTGGTCCTCCATTATGGAACACATTAGTTCCCCATTATAGGACTACTTGGTCCTCCATTATGGAACACATCAATTCCCATTATATGAGTAATCGGTCCTCCATTATGGAACACAACGGTTCCCCATTATAGGACTACTTGGTGCTCCATTATGGAACACAACAATTCCCCATTATAGGTATACTTGGTCCTCCATTATGGAATACAACATTTCCCCATTATAATACTACTTGGTCCTCCATTATGGAACACATTGGTTCCCTATTATAGAGGTGGTGTGCCTAGGAGAGTGCCCTCCATCATTGTTCCCCTCTTGTAATCTTGGCCTCCTCTTTCATGGCTAAACATTGAGATATATGACAAACAAAGATTAATCATATTCACTAATATAAGGAAATAGCCATAATAGCAATGCATCATTAGCACCTTGATCTTCTAATCAAACAATCAAAATCACATATATTCAATGGTGCTACAACTTATTATTGTAAATAATATTTCATACCACCAATTTAGGAAATTAGACTATTATGTACATACAAATCTATCATTTATTTCTATTTTCTTTTATTTAATGTTTCCCTATAGATGATCATAGATCTATATGTTCTTCTCCTTCAATTGATCTATTCTTAATATTCAAAAGACATTGTTAATGTAAGTCAAATACATAAGAATCTATCATTCATATTCATATAGAACCATAATTGCTTTACAAGGCCCAATAATTGTTGCAAGAATCATTATTGTATAAAATAATATATATATATATATATATATATATATTCATATGAACTTATCTGATCATCTACTATTATACACAGGAAAATGTCCCAAAATCCTTATCTATTTTCTCACCCATTTGTTGTTTGTATCTCTGTATTTTTATCTCCTTATCTTTTCTTCATATATCTCTCTTTTATTTTGACCATCTTCCATTCTCCTTTTATATCTTTCCTTAATATGAAGGGATGCATCATTTTAGAGAGACATCCTTATATAAGGATGTGTCCTTTTGTCAATAATAAAACACTCATAATATATACTAATCCTCGTCACTGACCCTTATTCATATAAATTGTTGTATTCATTAGTAGTTGCTCCCTCATTTCATTTTAGTAGTTGTTGCTTCTTTTTGTTAGTAATTGATGCCTTCACTTCTTATTTTGTCTATATTCCTAACTCAACACTCTTTTGTCTTATTATAAGATTGCTTTCTCCTTTATGAATTATTTTATATTATCTTTTGGCTACTTCTACATATATTAAATTATTATTTGTTTCCTAAATTGTAGTATCCTAGAAGTGATTTGATTCTTTTTATTAATTTATTTAATTTATTTATAATAGTTAGCCCAAGTTTAGTGATGCGACTTGTAGGGGCATGATATTCCACCCTAATCGAGATTGCTTGAGGAAAAGCAATCAAAAACTAATATTTGTGAATATTGATCCCCTTTGTGATGATATGAGCTTCAGTTATGATCCTTTGATAGGAATTGGAAATTCTAAACCAAGTGATTATTGTTTCAATTATGTTTGACTCTATGTCCTTGGAGAGTAATGGTTAGTATTCTTTGCCTCGATGTACTACTGATAAGGTTAATACTATCCTCTAGGGTATAAGGGAAATTTATTGTCTTATGTACTGTTATTTCCCAATATCTCTCAAAAACCATGATTTTTGGAAATTGGAAATATTTGTTACTTAAGACAAGTTTTCTCTCATTTCATTACCTCAAGTATCTTAGGCAATGATACAAACATTTTATTTCACTTTTTTGAAATCTAAAGTCATGATGGATTGCGGGAATGTTGTGAATATCAAGATCCACTCCTTTGTGTCAAATCACTTTTGCATTTCTGTAAAGGACCTAGATATTTGAATGATAATTTTCCCTTAGATAAGGTATGTTTCATTTTGTGTAAATATTGAAACAAATTTTAGGAAAGTTTGTTCCTAATGAGGAGCTTATAGTGTTTTATTCAAACATCTATCATTCCCATAAGTAATTAATACTTAAGTACAAGTTTATGGGATTAATCAAGTCAACCAAAAAGATGTATAATATTTTACCATTCCTAGCAAGCAATAGAACTTAATTTTATAGTTTTACCCTATTTTCCAATTCATGTTCCAACCTCCCAATTTAATTGAAGGTTATCGTTCCTATTAGACATATCCCCATTTTCATATCTTGGAAAAGTATTATTTGATTTCTTGATGGGTGATGATTTTTTATTGAATTCCAATTAATTGATTCATCCCTTATATTCATTTCTTGAAGATGTCACCACTCTTCATGATTGCCTTTGACAACCATAATTTACTTCCAAGTTTATTGTTAGATTCATTTCTTGTTGATGGTTTCTTTGCAAGGAGGTGATTCCACCTTTTTACATTTTATTGTTGAGGGAGTCATAGTTTTTCATATTTTCACATGTCTTCACTATCTTTGAGAACCTAATTTAAGTCTCTTGCAAAATTACTTAAGGTTTTATTTTTAATTGAATTCCTCAAATGATAGTGTGGGTGAAACGCTCTCTTTTTTGTATCACATATTTGAGGGAGTCACACCTTTTCACTTCAATAGTTACAATTCTTCATTATTGCATTTGGATACTAATAATAATTAAATTTTAGATAAGTTGATTTGTTAATGTCTCCCAGCTCCATAAGCATTTTCACAAATAAATTTTTTAACATTTTCATAGTTTTTAAGCATAAAGTAATCATAAACATGATGAAAAGTTACACCATACATCACAAATACCCAATAACGAGCTCCAACATACACCACAAATACGTAGTGACTAGCTCTAATATTCATCACATACACAATGGCTAACTAACACGTCATAATTTCTAACTAACACATGTTTGTAATGCATCCAAGATAGAAAGAATATCAGTGCATTATGCACTACAACATGGGTCCTATCCTTTCCTCCAATCTTTTGTACCATTAGGAAAATGGGAAGAGGATTTGATGCATCCCATACTACACCACAGGTTTGTTCTCAACCCCGCAAGACTAAGTATATAGTTTGACAACTAGGAAGAGGATTCGGTGCATCCCATACTACACTGTAGGTCCATCCACCAACCCAAGGTATTCATAGGCCACCAAGTATACACATGAGTACACATGATACATAAAGTATACATAGGAATACATGTAATACATAAAGTATACATAGGAAGGTCACACATACAGAAATGCATTATTTTCCTATTTAAGAAGAAGGATTGAATAGTTAATTATAATTAGATTCAGTTTTTACATCTCAAATTAAATAAACAAATGGTTTACAGAATACCTTTCACCTAATTGAAGCCCTACACACAAATTAAGAATCATTTACCATAGTCATATTCATTAGCAGATTATAATCATTTACCATAGTAATACTAATTAGCATATTATCATGATTAAATATTAGTAAACTCATGGCCAATCATTAATTCAATCACAAAGAATTTTAACATCCTTGGAGGGATCAACCATAGGAGAGTATGGGGGAACATGACTCAATGGGGTGCCTAGGACCCTTCTACTAGGCCCAAGAATAGATGTCTTAGCCTTTTCCTAGGAGGTGTCCCCTTTTTTGTTATCCCCTCATTTTTCCAACCATTTTCCTATCTCTACAATTTGACCTCTTGTGTTGATTCAATATGATGGAGGGATGAGATTACAATAGGTGCCCCAAAAATTTGATCTCTCTTAGGCCCAAGGCATTGTACCATTGGTACCCCAAATTAATACCTCCTTGTCCTCCTTCAGACTACTTGGTCCTCTATTATGGAAAACATTGGCTCCCCATTATAGGACTACTTGGTCCTCCATTATAGAACACATGGGTTCACCATTATAGGACTACTTGGTCCTACATTATGGAACACAATGATTCCCCATTACAAGACTGCTTGGTCCTCCATTATGGAACACAATGGTTCCCCATTATAAGACTACTTGGTCCTCCATAATGGAACACATTGGTTCCCCATTATAGAGGTGGTATACCTAGGAGAGTTCCCTCCATCATTGTTACCCTCTTGTAATCTTGGCCTCCTCTATCATGGCTAAACATTAAGACTTATGACAAATAAAGATTAATCATATTTATTGATATAAGGAAACAACCATAACAAAAATGCATCATTAGCACCTTGATCTTCTAATAAACAATTGAAATCACATATATTCAATTTTGCTACAACTTATTATTATAAATTATATTTCATACCACCGATTCAAGAAATCAAACTATTGTGTACAAGAAAATCTATCATTTATCTCTATTTCCTTTTATTTAATTTTTCCCTATAGATGATCTCAAGTCTATATGTTCTTCTCCTTCAACCAATATGTTCTTAATATTCCAAATACATTGTTAGTCTAAGTCAAATGCATAAGAATCTATCATTCATATTCATATAGAACTTGTTGAACACTTGGAATACTGAGAGAGGAGTGAATTAGTATTTTATTAAACCATCCAATTATTAACCATACAATTACCAAAGAATACTTAACAGTTATAAGTAATCAAAGCATGAACAACCCATAACACACACAACGCGTGAACACTAATATTTTTACATGGAAAACCCAAAATGGGAAAAACCAGGGTGATGATTAGCTCACAATATGTTATAACAGGTTATAAGATATTACAAAAATTCTCACTTCTAGATGGGCTCACTATCCAAGTGAACTCACTATTCACAAAGAAAAGAAAGATAGAGAGAAGTGGCTTTACAACCAAGATTTGAATTGATACAAAGTGCATCTAACATATACTAGATTTAGTTCCTTTGAAGCTCAAAACATGAACTTAATACACTTTATCGAACTTAGATTACAAATGTCTACTCTACTTTATATTTGCACACCTTTTCTCAATATTCACAACTTATTAACTTAAATCTACAAAACTTCACATTATTGCTTACAATTGGATCATGTACACATTCATATTCAATGATCACAAACTCAAATCAAATTTTTATATATATCAAACTCCATCACAAATATCAATTAGGTCAGCCTAATTAGATGTAGCCCTAAATCATACAAAACATGCCTTGTCATCACCCAATTCAAATAAAAATTTCTTTGCACCCAAACACATACAATATAGTTCAGCATGGACCTATAATAGCTCTCTCTTCCATTTGCATCACATATTTAATCTCCACAACTCTTTACATACATTAAGTTGACCAGCAATTGGACCTAAAAGTATGTCGATCTTCTATTACTTGCAACTTTTGAACCACTTATCCAAATCAAGTGAAATTCAAAATTAAGATGTTATTGATTTCCATGAACAACATATTAGAATTGAAAAAGTAAAGGGTGAAAAAATGCAGAACAAATTATCAAAGGTCTTTGTGTATTAAATTTTTCATTGTAGACAATTAGCAAAAGTACTTAACTATTTTGGTGTGTGGATCAAACCCTCTTTCAAAATAAATCCTCTAAAATCATCCTTCATACTATTTTTACATCCATCATGTAGTGTTGACATCAATGAAAACTCGTTAATGACAACCTTCTTCATTCTTTCAACAATCTCCCCCTTTTTCATTGACCACAACATGTGCCAAAAAAAAACTTCTTTCCTCAAACATCTCTCCCCCAACTATCTCTCCAAACATCTCTCTCCCCTTTTGACATCAAGGGAAAAGGGTGCTCCCCCTCAAACATATATATACAAATTGAGCAAAATGCACTAGCTCCCCCTTAGGGAGTTAACCAAAAAATCTTAATACATCCACATATGTACAAAATAATCTATAAACATGAAAAACTGAAAAAATGTATAGAGATAGAATTGGTAAACTTGAAGATGTTGACCCCTAAAGCTTCTGAAGGACATCTTTCCAAGAATATTTTCCTTCTTCCCAACTCTTCTTTCCTGCTACAAGAATTTTGTGTAGAGACTCAAGCTCCAACAATTTTTTTGCTCCTTCTTCCACAATGCCAAGGGAAAGATTTAACTTTAATATTTTTCGGTATTGGAAAGGGAACTTGATATAGGTATGTGCTTTGTTTTTACCAAGTCCCTTATCCTCCCAAGCTACTTGATAATTTCTACAAAGTGAAGAATCTATCATGCAAGTCCACTATAGCAGTCCAAGTCTTACCATCTATGTCTAATGTTGGATCATAGGCACATGATACATTAGCTATCTATTACTCAATTGAATCCATTTCATCTTTTATTCCTTGTGTGGCATCTAGCCATTTCATGCAATACAAAAATAATTTTTTTACCTCTTCCTCAAAAAGCTTGTACTTCCTTCAAAAATTATTCAACTTTGGTATGTGTTGATGCACATTTCTCTATGATATCCATCATCTTCTCTGTAATCCTTCACTCAACCTCTATTTCCACTTTCCCTTTCAATCCTAAGGCATATTCCTTAAAAGAATCAATCAAGAATTTAAAATTTTCCACTACAAACAAAGATGTATCAACATTAGCTCCTGGTGTGATTTCTTGTAATACCTTTACAATTTCATTCATTAATTCACTACCCTTTTGATATGTTTCAATGATTTCTTTTCTTGTTGATGTGTGAAACACATCACCTAGTTGCAACTTGTGAATAGGAGATATCTTATTTAAATCATCATTTCCCTATTGCATGCCTGCAACTACAATATTGAGAAGACACAATTGATTGGAACCTTAACTACTTAGACAAAAGACATTTTAAAGGATTACTAGAGAAGGATTCATCCAAGGGCTTAGGTAAATCCTCATACTTCTCTACTTTGTTATTTCTAATATCAAGATCTTCTTCCTCTACCTTTTCTTCTTCTTCACCAGAGGTCTTATCTTTACCTTTGTCTTCATCTTTGTCTTCATCTCCTTCATCGTTATCCTTTTCTCCTCACTTACCCTCTTCATTGTTTTCTATTTTGTATCCACTGGAGGAATAGATGTTTTCAAGTTGCCTTGATCTATAGTCACCTACGTCACTGGAGGAATAGGAGTGTCATCCTTTTTCATTTCCTCTCTAATCACAACTTCCCCTTTAGCAATATCCTGGTCTTCAACATTTCCTTACATTGGTTCATCTATATCCAAAAGAGTATTTAGATTTTTTTATATCAATAACTCCAATTTTTTTCATTTGTTAGATCTTATTCTTTGTTGGTAGAAGAAATGGGAATCATGCCATACTTATGAGCTATATCAGTGATCTCTTATCTTTGATTCTAAATTTTCTCAAATTTATCATGTTCTCTTCCCATCATAAGTGTTACCCTTTATTTTGTTTTGAATTCTTTTCTAAAGACTTGGGCCAATGTGGCCTTGTTAGTATTTGTTTGAATCAAGCGACACTGAGAGTGGGGGTTGAGTCAGTGTTCTACAAAACTTTATTAACTTGATCTTTAAACCACTTATAACATTGAACCAAAAGAAAGATTCAAGAACAAAAGGAAATCAACCACAACACCATAACACAAGGATTTTTTTACATGGAAACCCTGTTATGGGAAAAACCATGGTGGAGGCTAATCCACAATACGAGTATACTCAAAATAGATGTTTACAAATGGGGAATGCACATGCATTCAGGAACACTGCCTAGAGCACACTACTCAAATACAAAAGGCTTACTTCCCAAAGGAAGACTCACTATCTTATAGTCATAGATAGACAGCTGGAGTGGATGAACTATGAGATAGCAGTTTCTAATGCCTGACTATAGTTTTCGTTAAGCACATTGATTTCATTCTTCACACTTTGTCTAATTCTGCTTGAAATTATGTCTACTTTAATTTGAATCACCAATATTAGTTCTAATCAAGTGAAACTATTCACAATAAATCTATAATCCTTTTAAATTTTTTGCAACACATCACATCACATCTCAAAATGATATGAATAATTGATTATATATATCCACAACTAGAGATTACATCAACTACATCTCAGCTCAATAAAATATAAAATGTGTACAAACTGTCAACTTGGTCCATAAATAATTATCAATGTGCACCAAAAAATTTCAACCAAAACATAGTGAGGACCCAAAACAACATGTCTCAAACACCAAAAAATTTAAAAAATTATGCCTTGAATATCTGCAACATGCTACAATCATCTAGTCAGCCTTCTACACTATTAGACTGAAAATCGATAAACCGGATCTAATTTGCACACTAATAAATACAAGTCCCAATGATTCAAACATAAGATATTTCATACATCAAAAGACCTTCCCTAAGATCCACAACATAAAATGATAATAGGAAATTACATATGAATCAATGTACACAACTATGTTGGATGCCCTATTTTAGCTTTTATAGTTAACACGTATCTTCAATTTGACTTTTGATATAAGCAATTACTGAAGTATGGATAGGATTACTAACTAGGGTTACCATCAATGACAACACCAGATGACTTGTGCAGTGTCTCTTGCCAAAAATCTCCACCTTTGGCATTGATGGCAACACTTAGTGAAAAATAACTAAGTGTCAGAAACAGTACCAACATGAATACACTTCAATCCTTAAAACTTCAAAAAAACTTTTAATCACAACTCCCCCTAAGATGAATATGAAATTTTTCACTACCCCACACTCCCCCTTTGACATCAATGGAAAAGGAGGGAATCCATGTACCAAAAATCATATAAAACCATATATGTAAAAATATGCTTTTCTAACTTACATGAACTTGAATATGTCTGCAAAATTGTTCTTCAATAGGCTTAAAATAATGTCCCAACCCTTTTTGAGACTCTCCAAAATAGTCATGTGACCACAAAATAGGTAGGATTGCATCTCTGCTAACTCAATATTTTTTGGATCACTAACAACTATAACATCTTTTGCTTCCTTCAATGCACTAAGCATTGTCTCCATTTGAGGACCAATTAATCCTCTAAGCTCACATACCCTTTCAACAATTTTGTCTTTTTCATTCTTCAAACTTTTAATTTTTTCAAGCAGGGATATGACTTAACCTTCTTTCTTACCCATAGAAATGGTTAGAGGATCAAAGGCTTGAGAAATATCTGCTAACTATTTCTCATATTCCTTAATTTTCTTCTCATTGACCTCAGTGAATTTTGATAAGGATAAGCATGACTTGTAGATATTTCCACCCTCAAATAATGCACCTTGGATTTTATTTTCACAAGTAGATAATAAGGATTTATTATTAGTGAGCATACACTTCAATCTACTAAACCTGTTTGCATCAAATTCTTTTTGGACCTTATCCTTAGCTAACTTTTCAAGAGCCTCAAAGTGGGTACTTACAGAGTTGACAAGTTTCTTTAGCTAACTAAGGGAGAATCATATGATTACTTGACATGTGTGGGCATGATCTTCTCCAAGATACCGAATGCAAGACTTAGTAGCTCACAGTCCTCAATGTGATATTTCAATATCTCCTCCCTTGCCTTGGCCTGAGCAAATGATGCTACCTTTAACTTTTGAATAGGGGATAGAGTGGCCAAGTTGATAGGACCTTCAATCAATTCAGGATCAAACTCATCCTATTGTTCTTCTAAAAACTTATTTACTACCTTTGCAATGTCTCTTGCTTCCATAGCAACCTCCTTTGCCTTAACCTTCTTTTCTTCAAACATAGATTATTGCTTGGCTTTGGGAATCTCTATTTCTTCAATTGACACATCTTTAGGAGCTTCAGTATCCATGGGAATTTTAGTATCTTGCATATCTAGAGGATTCTAAGTTTCCTCAATTGTATCTTCTTTCACTTCTTCAATTTTTGGACTAGATGGAACATATTCATTATGAGTTTCTTCAGAAACAACATTATATCTATTCTTCAATAGAACTTCCTTAAGAATTTTATCAGTGTCTTTTGCCACTTCCTCAATCTGTCCAATCATAAGCTTATTCACCCTTGATTTTCTCTTAAAATCCTTTCTAACATCTTTGAGTATTTTCTTCATTTCTTCTATTGACATTACCGGACATAGATCAAAAAGTATGTGTTCTCTCATTTGTTCATCCTCAACTCTTGCATTTACTCTCCTCATTTCTAAGACTTCATATAACCCATTAGGTAACTCTGGCATTATTTCTATAAGAGTCATATTGAAAATATTCAAATATTTTATTATGGCTTCTTCAAGAGTTCTCTGACTGGCGTTATCAAAAGTGCCATACCATTCAAAAAGTGGTTTGAGATTACCATCTTTGATTAAATATTTTTCCGCTTTCCCTATAGTCATACCTAATCTATCAATTTTCACCTTTTTCTTTTCTTTCTCTTCACTGGAGGGCTTATCCTTAGAGACTTTTGATGCCTTTTTCCCCTTATGCTTGATCTCTCTTACTTCATCTAATTTAGTTTCTTCATCATCTTCAACAACAACATAGACTCTTGTGCTTCTATCCTTCTTCCTCTTTCCTTCTCTATCAAATGTATTGACTTGAGCTTTCACTGGGCTTGATTTCTTTATAGGACTAGATGAGGGTGCAAAGCTCCTTGTAGATCTAGATCTAGAAAAGGATGTTGTTAAATTAGCTAACTCAACTCTAGCAGGCTCCCCTACTTTAGCTTGTTCTCTGTTCTTCCTAGCCTCCCTTATTGTTTCAACTAATATGTTAATGCTTTCTACAAAACCTTCAACTTCCTTTCTTCAATTGTGTATGCACTTGCATATCCTTCTCTTCAAAGGTACCAAACCTTTCTTCTGTTGGATCCCGAGGTTTACTCAACAAGTGTTGGGAATACAACTCCAAAATATGTTCTTCAACCTCATATCCCATAGGCATTATCCAGAATGTTCTAGGTTTTTCTGCTTCCATCAAACATTGATCAATGTCAACCATGAATCAAATAGTGTCCTTATGTTTTTCCACAATAGATTTAGGAATCCTTTCCCTAGCTTTCATTTCACTCTGAAAGCTCTCGAAGTAACCCCAGATAATAATTTTCATTGCTTTGTTATCACCAATTCTATATAAGATGACTCTGACTTGAATAGCTACCAGTTTGTCACCTTCCCATTGCACTTTACCAACACCTAGAACTTCATTCATGAAGTAGAAGAATAGACATAATAGTAGATTTCCATACTTGAAATAGTTCTTCCTGTCCTTCTTTATTTTACCAAGATTTTCAATTAGCTAGGCCCGAAGTAACTCACATAAGTCATATTCTACATTTTCCTTGATCATTTGATAAGTTGCATAGATTGCAATACCGAATACAGAATTATCCTAGATGGAGTGATAGATTTTATATCCAATAACCATAGAAGAAAATCTTACATCCAATTCAATGACGTCCTTAATTTTCATGGCTCTCGTATTGAAAACGAAGCCGATTGCCTCAGTGATTGTTTGGTTCTTCACAAATTTCAACATGGGAAACCTGCCAGATGAATTCAGACAATAACAATTCTCATAGCTTCTTTTGTGATCTTGAAGGGTTGATTAAACCACATGAACTCAGCATACACTCGACTCAATATGTATCGAACCCATTCATTTTCGTCGAACGTGGGAAATTTCACAATTTGTGTGAACTTCTCCCCAAAGTCTTAAATTTAGGACTTACACAGAGATCTTCTCCCACAATGTGATTTGTGTATAGATTTAACAACTAGGAGCTTCCTAACTCCTCAAAATTCACATGAATATATCCCCTAATATCTTCAATTTGCAAAACACCATACGAAATGGAAGAAAATGCACCTAATGGTTTTGTCTCAATGGATTTGAACAAGTGCCATTTGAATTTTGGGTAGGGTCTATCCTTAATATCAACAAATAACGAAGTAGCCATTTCTAAAAATTTCAAGTTCACAAGTTTTGTAGATAAATACCTTTCACTGAATTAGGGTTTTTTCTCCAAATCTCCTTCAGACTTGTATCTCGCTAAAATTTGTTGCAAAGCTCTCAAAAATTCTTCTCAAAATGCAATGTGATGAATGAGGAATAGAAGTAACCTTTTTATCATTCGCACACCTAACTTTTATCACAATAAATGATTTTTCCCTAGGTCTTTTGAATACCCTGTTTTCATAGTTTGTGAAAGAAATTCTTTTGCGAACATTTAATTTTGCATAAATTTCCTCCACAAGTTTTCCCAAAACATTTGTAGATCATTAATGCAATTGTTGCAATTTTCCACATTCTAGGACCAACTACCAATAGGGTGGTAAAAGATTTTCTTAATAGCTCCCCCTAGGCCAGAGGCCTTAAACTAATTCCCATAGGAATTTCTAGTACCATATTTTGGTGTTGATTCATTTCCTACATCAGAAACACTCTTCTTCACTCATGTCTTCTTCATTTGGTTTCTGATCTCATCTGTAGTAAGTTTTCCTTTTCCCTTATCATCATTTTGCATATTTTTTCCTTTGTTTACCAGACCCTTCCTACTTCTACAGAATCTTGCAATGTGACTGGATTTGTTACAATTATAGCATATGACATTTCTTTGTCCAAACCAATTATACCATTGATTTTCTCTTGATCTACACTAGTTAGAAATATGGCCAAATATACTACAAGCATAATGTTGATGATGTTTTCTGCACAACAACTCAGATAGAATATAATATCATATCTCTCTTGAAAGGTAAATATCTATCAGCAAGCCTCAAGAGATAACCCTGAGGTCTCTAATGTTAGGTCTTGACAATGCATAAACAACCCAGTGATAAATGTGAAAATGCTGGTAATCACAATGGGACCTTACTACAAGAAAAATATTGAATCTTGATTTATCAGATCTAGCAATAAAATGATACTCCAAATCTAAATTTAATCCAATAATCAAATAAATGAAAAAGATAAGTATTTTTAAGAGATCTCTAAGCTTAACACTAAACCTGAGATTAATAATGCAAATGACCAAACACTTGAAATGGACCAATCCCTCAAAACAGATTTCTACTTAACCCAGATAAATCTGCAATCTTATAGAAACAGTGCAATCTTCTAAGGTATTAAGATTTTCAAATCATGAACATTCATTCAAACAACCCTATTGCAATTGAAATGAACAAACACTCACAAATGAACTAAGCACAATGAATATAAAGTCCAAGATAACTTTGCAAAGCAATTAACAGTCAGTTGGCTGTGAAAAGTATGGACTAGGGATTGTTGCAACACTTCAAATATCAAATCATATACATTATTGAATCAATTCTAATTCAAAATATCAACCTTTCTCAAAGCAATGCTAAAGATAGAATAACAAGAACCATGCAAGATAAAGGGAACACACGTATGGCACCAAATCACAATGTCATTACTTGCTTCAAATTATCCATTGTAGCAAAAATCTCAGCCCTCTGTTACAACACTTGCTTGAGCACAACTACTTGCTAACTTTACTCTACTCAATTCACTCTACACTAGCTCTATTTGTCTAAGATTTCTTCACCTTTACAAAAGAGGCAGAATGCCACATTTATAGAAAACCCCCCAAAAAACATGTCAGCCTAGATAATTTTTATAATAATAATAAGGCACGACAAGCCGGCCAGGAGAAATTCAAAATAGAATAAAATATGTGTTAAATGCATGCGTTCCATCCAAGTTGACCCGAGATCTCCAATGTAGCTTAGACCAATGCATGGCAACATAATAGGGAAGCACAAATCTCGATGTAGCCAGTCATTAACTGCCTTCCCCTTTATCTCTATTATGATCCAGCATTCCATGCACTTTCAACAACACCCTATTCAAGTCAGCCACTGGTGGCAAAGGAAAAACCCTAAGTCGGTTCTCAATTGATGTAATCTCTTCTCTTGATTGTTTGACCGACTTATCCCAATCCACCTTGTATGTCATACATTTATCAATAACAGCAAGCTATGTGGACACATCATCCAATTGGTGCTCAAAAATAGAATCATCACTAATTGGGGCATAAACATCTTTCCACCATCCTCTCAATTGTTCCAAACTCAAATATTTAGGAGAAATCCTCCTTCTCCCTGTCATAATCTCAAAGAAAGAAATCAACCCATTGTATACACCAGCTAGGGTATCATCAATTTGTCTCATTTTTTTATAAATCTTCTTCATCACCTTCTTCCTAATTTGCAGCACCTCAAACCACTCCCAAGGTTCAATAGCCCTAGAGGAGGGAAGGATCTTATCACTTACTAATTTATCCCTGGTGTATTCCATAATAGTCTTGGTTTTCTACAGCAGGAGGTCTGTGTCTTCTTTATCTTGTGCTAACACCTGCTTCAACCAATCCATTGTCCTTGCAGTGTCATTCCCAGTCGACAGGATTTCCTTAATCATTACCTTTCATTTGCACTCCTTTCAGCCAATTCATAGTGGAAAGAGTGGAAGCTTTCATCTTTTCAAGTTCGGCGATGGTTTCCTGGGGCAAAGGCTTTGCAGTAGAAGAGGAAGGGTTGATAGATTGCAAAGGCTTCATCAAGTCTTCCAAGAATTTCCTAAGATTTTCATTTTCCCTTTTTAACTCTTGCTTGGTCTTTATCTCTTTCCTCAACCTGCTCAACGGATGTAGGCCCTAGATTAAAAGTCTGAATATTGTAATCCTTTCCAGCCACATCATCTCTATTCTTGTCTGGAGTAGGGGTGGCAATATGAAAAACTTTGTTATGAGCCTCATCCCTTTCAACCTTTGAGATCACTCTAGCCTTCTTCTTACCTTTACCTTTTCCAATTTTAGCTAGGAGCTCATCCCAATTCGAAGGTGTGTCCTCTACTACAACTTTTTTCCTCTTTATTTCTCTGTCAATCCATTCTAGAATAGTAGGCTCCAATTCCACTTGGCTCTGCCCTACTCCCTCTTGTTGAGCTCCTGATATCTCTTATCCCAAATTCTATTTCTCAAGAGTCTCATTCGTCTTGCCTTCCTCTTCTTCAGCATGTTCTTCTTCATGTTCGGGTGTTGGGATCTTCTCCGCCCCTTCCTCTCTTGGAGGTGACCTGACCTCTTTGGTTCTAACAGGAGAATCTGCATAGGCTACCAAAGGAGATTGTATTATCTTTTCAACTTCCTCCTCTACACTATAAAGTTCTCCTTCATGGAATTCCTCTCCTTCAATATCTGGATGCTCATCAACCTCTTTGGATTCTCTAGGTTCACTTTGGGTTTCATGAGTTGGAGGAACATCTTCTTGCTGCTTTTCATGAGAAACAATAGGAGGAAGGTTTTCCTTAGGCACACCATCCTTAGGAGAAGGAGCCTTGGACCTCCTTGTGTACACCTTTGCATTCTCCCCTAAACTTTCTACTTCTACCACAGGTAGGGCAATCCTTTCTTGTTCCTTAGCACTTTCCTTCTCTGAAAAATTCACAATTCTTCTCCTTTTTAGCATAGGGACATCAATCTCAAGACTCTACCCTTCAGTCTCCTTCTACCCAGATTTCTTAGTCCTTGTCCTCTTCTTTTCCTTTGGCTTTCTCTATTTTTCTACTTCTTGGGCTTTTGTTTCTTCAATACCTTTGATCTTGATTTTGGATGGAGAATCCAACTTACCTTTGCCCTTGGGATCCTGCTTAGTTGACTCTTCAGAAGTGGAGTGGGGGTCAAGATCTCCCATCAAATTATAGGTGCATTTTACTCCATTATTCTCCAACTCCCACAATTTGTGCCTTAGCCACATCCTGGTAAATTTGATAACTGGATCATTCAGTTGTTTCAACTCTGTGTTTTCTTCCTCCAACCAATCAACATCACCAATGGGCATATCCTTCACTGCCTCATAGGCATGATCCTAAATTAAGTTCCCATCATCTTCCAATTGATTAGGAACTGCCCTTAACTTGTACAAACGGACTGCATCAACTAGGAGCTGGGAAAATTTCTTCTTTATGGCCTCCTATTCATCATTGTAATTGGCTCAATAGTCCTCCAAATTAACCTTATGGCTATATTCTCTACTGGCCTTCTTTTGAGCTTCTCCTGTAATATTGAATCTTGATCTCTTGGAATGAAAAGACAAACCAAGGGCACTCATTTCCTCTTCTGAAGCCTGGGCAGAAATGATGGAAGGACATGCCTCACCAGTGCCAATCCTCAATGGAAAATCTCCACCAAATCCAGTCTTGTGCTTATCTCTTTTGACGATGACATCAAAGTCACAAATCTATCTAGTTACTTCCAAGAGTATGAGATGATTAGTGGGATATCTTGGGAGCCTATATGGAGCCCTCTGACAGCCATCAATCTGGATATATGAAAAGGTTGGAAATTGTCTAAACCAAGCCCCATATTTCTTGATGAGCTCTTTTGCTTGGTCTGAAATCCTTATATGTTCCGCTTCCTGAAGCATTCTAGTGATGAACACGGTGAATGCATCATTTGTCCACCTATAGTTTAAACTTCCTAAATGTAGTTGAGGGAAAACCTCATAAATAACATCTTGTCCAAAAATTCCCTTTATATCCAATCCTTTGTAGGGGGTGAACCTCGAAAGCGCATAGACCAGATATGAAGTCATCATAAAGGTTTTAGTCTGCAACACATTGGATAGCTGCTCATGGATGATTCTACTAATCAGACCAGCCCAATGATAATCAATTAGCTCTTGTTCCATCCTTACAATAGCATGACACATCCAATTCTCAAATACACTTGCACTCCTCAATCCAACCACCTTGCTGAGTAATGTGATGGCATCATAGTACTCTTTCTTGAACTTCACCCTAAATAACTGCTTGGGAAACTTGGAGTACTGTGACTTGGGATTTTCAAGCCATGAGTTGATGAGTTGCTGAGATTTAATAGTTTGTTCTTCATAGAACTCCTTGGTGGACCCCATGTTGAATGCCACCACATGAGATCTGTCTGGCATATCAAAGTTTGAGCAATGGTAACAGGGTTGAGATTTGCTATCACTCTCGCTTGAGGACTGATAATATTTTGTGTACCTTGGTCATAATGTCTGGCACACTCAAGGACAAGCTCATAACACTGCACAGTTGAAGGGAAACTGGCCACATGCACTAAACCTGACTCCTTCATCCTTCTAGCCACCAAGGGGACGTCTTTAGTTGCCATTCTCTCTTTGAACTCCTCGTAGTCCCATAGTCCAATGTTTGTATAAGTCACCTCTAACTAGATTGATGTGATCTTTCTCTCAGGGATCTTGCTCTTAATGTCCATTTTGATTTTTTCTGCCTCAGAAACTGAGGATCCCTCTGCAGCCTTGCTAGATTCAGCTTGCACTCACCAAGAAAGCAAAGTAAAATTACATGAAAGCAATGTCAATCCATCAATACATCATTAGTATGAATCTTAGACAATCATAGTGTCATCAAGTCTCATAAAAAGTGATCACAATAAATTATGGGTTTTAAGACCATCCGTGGAATTTGAGCCAGAGAGGAATTTTGGGAAATTCTAGACTGATCAGATTCCAACGGAATAACCAAGAAACTCCTACTAACCACTAAATCCTGATCATAATCAACCAATAAACCACATGAGAAATCCAAATGTGACATGAAATAAACATTAAATGCATCATGAATCACTGACAAATCCAATTATCTTACATTCCATTACATTTCATCAGAGTTCGGGAAAATCCGTGAGGGACGGATTTCCACGAAGAATGAGCCAGATTGTAGAATTTGGAAAATCTGACAGACGTCAGATTTCAAAGAAATTTGAGCTCAATGGAAATCTGCGGATAAGGTCAAACTTTGAACCAATTGATGTAGGAGTATGTACTTCGACCAAACAAATTACATTCTGAATGTGGTCACACCAAGTGGGGCATGTCTTGCTGACTGGAAATGAGGATATACATGTTGATGATAGACTTTCTCTTTGGGGTGAGGTTATGGTGAATCCTTTTTGTCTCACTGACTATTAGGTTCCAAGAAAATATTTTGACAAGACTAAAGTTTTTCAATATGAGGTCTCAGCAAATTTGTGGTGTCTTGCCGACCGGCGATATAGAAAACATATCGATATGACTAAAGGGTAGTCGGGGTAGAGTCTTGGCAAGTGACTCTGGTCTTGTCAACGGAACACAAAAGATTTTATCGGTGTGAGAATGATGTTGTCACGGCGATCAAATATGAACTTACGAAGGTTTCTCGGCGAGATATAGGGTGACCGGTATCAGGACATAATAACCCGGCCAAAATAACCCTGGACAAAATAACCCGACCAAAATAACCCAGGGACAAAATAACCCAGGGTCATAATAACCCATGGACAAAATAACCCGTGGTCAAAATAACCCATGGACAAAATAACCCATGGTCATTTTAGATCAAGCTAGTAATGATGAGAATTGTTTTTTAATATTCACACATTGACAGATCTTATCTTACCAATTGAATATACAATTACCAATAGAGGGGAAAAGTTTCTTTTTCATGACAATAATGATGAGAATCTTTTTTTAATATTCACCACCACACAGAATTTGCAATTACTAAAAGAATCTGAAAATTGGTTTAGTGATGGTACATTTAAAACCATGCCAAGTATTTTTCAACAATTGTACATGATTCTTGGCTTGAAAACTGATGCAATATTTCCACTCATTTATATTATTATGAGCAACAAAACAAGAACCTCTTATACACAAGTACTTGTGGAATTAAAACAACTTCAACTTGATCTAAACCCAAAATCTATACTTACTGATTTTGAATTAGGTTTCATGGGAGCTATTTCTGAAATTTTTCCAAATGTCACTATTCAGGGATGTTTTTTCCATTTCTCTCAATGCTTGTGGAGAAAAGTTCAAGAAGAAGGTCTACAAACACATTATAGTGCCAATGAAGTATTTGCATATGAGATCAAGAAACTTGTTGCATTAGCTTTCATGCCTTAGATGGACGTAATTGATGCATTTGAAACACTTCAACAATCTCCTTATTATACAGAACATGAGGAGACCCTGCAACCCATAATTGATCATTTTGAAGACACATGGATTGGTAGACTAACTAGAAGAGGCAATAGACGATCATCCAAGTTTCCAATCACAATGTGGAATTTCTATTTAGCTACTCAAGATGATCTTACCATAACCAATAATACTATTGAGGGATGGCATAGAGGTTTTAGTGAATTGCTTCAAGCATCACACAACTTAGTCTAAAAATTCATCAAAGAAGTGAAAAAAGAACAAAGTCTCCAAGAGAATAGAATAGAGAAATATATGGTTGGATACACTGGGCAACCAAGTAGGGAAAAATACCATGAACTCAAACAAAGACTAAAAAAATTAGTTGATCATTATGACAACCATAACATTTTAGATTATATAAGAGGCATCACTCATAATTTGATACTTTAATTGAAAATTTGAATAATAAATTTTTCTAGCAACATACATGTAATTTATAAATTTTGTTTTCCTTTCTCTATATTCTTATGGGGATATTTTGTCCATGGGTTATTTTGACCACGGGTTATTTTGGCTTGGGTTATTATGACCTTGGGTTATTTTGTCCCTAGGTTATTGTGACCAGGTTATTCTGTCCAGGGTTATTTTGGCCGGGTTATTATGTCCCGTAACCAGGGTGACCGATATGATATCTCCCCGACTTCGAAGGGTTACGGCGAAGAAAATCTGGAGGGGATGTATTATCCCGGAGGAACGAAAAAACCTGAACCAAGGATGAAACCTGAACTGAGATGCAAAGTCATGATTTTACCCAAACACCAAATCAATCATGAATTCCAAAAATTTAAACTTAGGGCAAGTCAGGCATGGACCTTTCATAGACCTTTTTTGCATTCTAAGTCAGTTCTAAGGCAAAATAAGGTGGAATGGCATTACCCTAAGTTTCAAACCCTATTCATCCACCATTAGCATATAGGAAAGCTCAGGATTCAATCATTTCAACTTCATTTCTAGGGTTTACTAATTACTCTTAGGAAAGATTCATCAAAATGCAGATAGACAAATGAGCTCAAAACTCACCTAGGAGATGACAAATAATGCAATGCTGAACAACCCTAGCATGAAATGATCAAATACATAGGAATTTGAATCCCAAAAGCTCTCATAACATCAATGTGCTATCCATATCCATCCATTAAAAGCAAGGCAATAAAAACATACCATTGTGACACGGGAATCAATCTCAGAAACAACAAATGCAAAGTAAAGGGCGTCTGCAAAGAACAAATGCAAGAACACTAACAATCACCACTTGAATCCATGACCCACAAACCCAAAGGCCTCAAATGGAATCAAACACTCTCCAAGAATAAGTGCCTCAGCTCAATCGATAGCAACAATAAGCATGATGACACAAAAGACTTCAAAAATCCATTAAATACCTCACTCAAAGCTCATACGAAGAAATTAATGCCATCGACAAGACAGCCAGAAAAAAATTGGGAAAATCCAGCCCACGTGGAATTCCGCGGACATTGAAAATCTTTGAATCACCACACAGTCGGAATCCAAATAGAATTTGGGAAAATCCAACCAGGGAGGAAATTCTCAAATCAAAATGAAAACCTGAACCCTACTGAGTATTAAAGATCTTCAATGAATAACTTAGGGAAAACATTAAGGCCATGAAAATAAACTTTTAAGCACATGTCAAAATAAGGAAAAACCTCAAAATGAAAGGGCCAAGAAACCAAAAACAAATCGAAAGAGGGTCCATGCCTTCAACAGGGCGTGTGTGCAAAAACTGCACAACACATAACATCTGATATTTCTATTAAAAAAGTTATTTGCCATATTTTTGCATTCAATTGACTTATGGCCATACTTATTGCAATTGAAACACTGACTGAAGAATGATGGACCACTTGGATTCATTCTACTTCTACATTGAGCAGCCATATGACCAAATTTATTGCAAACAAAATAGTATCCATTGAACTTTTGAGCATTGGGTTGTCTTACTAGATACCTTCTAGCTTTCCTTGTATGATTTCCTGGCCTAAATTTCCTTTGACCAGATTTGGAGCTTTCTCCTTTCTCATATCCAAGACCTTGCTTGTCATTTCCAATCTTCTAACTTTGAATCAATTCATCAAGCTTAGCTGAGCTAATCTTGAACTTCTCCTTGTATTCATTTGTAGTAGCAATTTCATCCCTGATAATAAAAAAATTTCTTTCAAGCTCTTCTTCATTATTTCTAGACTATTGCAATTCAAGCTCCAGTTGATTGAATCAATCATTAGTTCTACTGCATTCCTCAAATTTTTCCTTCAAGGACTAAGTAATATTATCTTCATTCTTATTTTTCTCTTTAATCTCCTTGGTCATCCTGATCACAATAGATTCCATCTCATGCTTTAGGACAAAATTATCTCTAGTGAGCTTTTCATATTCTTATGTCTTTTCCTTCAAGGATTGACTTAGGTGTTCATCTTCCATGCTTTTCCTCTCTTTTTGCTTGAGCTAATAACAAAGTTCCTTTATCTTTTCCCTGGACTTATTGATTTGATCTTTCAATGATTGAATGAATTTCTCAGCATTCATGAGGCTTGCTTGCAATTCCCATAATTCAGATTTTGACTGATCAATATCATCTAGTGCCACCAAGATTTGTTGTTGAAGACTACTGGAACCATTGAATCACCTTCCTGGATCTCCCCCAAGCTATTAAACTTATACCAAGGAGCTAGGCTTTGATACCAATTGTTGGAATCAAGGAACATTGAGAGGGGGGTGAATTAGTGTTCTACAAAATTTAACTTTATTAACTTGATCTATAAACCACTTATAGCAGTGAACCAAAAGAAAGATGCAAGAACACAAGGAAATCAACCACAACACCATAACAAAAGGATTTTTTTACATGGGAACCCTATTAGGGGAAAAAACACCGTGGAGGATAATACACAATATGATTATACTCAAAATAGATTTTTACAAATGGGGAATGCACATGCTTTCAGGCACACTTCCTAGAGCATGCTGCTCAAATACAAAAGGCTTACTTCCCAAAGGAAGACTCATTGTCTTACAGTCATAGATAGACAATTGGATTGGATGAATTATGAGATAGCATCTTCTAATGCCTAATTATAGTTATAGTTAAGCACATTGATCGCATTCTTCACACTTTGTCTAATTCTACTCTTGAAACTATGTATGCTTTAATTTGAATCACCAATCTTCATTCTGCTCAAGTGAAACTATGTACAAACGATCTATAATCCTTCTAAATTTTTCACAACACATCACATCACATCTCAAAATGATATGAATAATTGATTATATATATCTGCAACTAGAGATTACATCAACTACATGTCGGCTCAATAAAATATAAAATATGTACATATTGTTGGCTCAATCCATAAACAATTATCAATGTGCACCAAACAATTTCAGCCAAAACATAGTGAGGACCCAAAAAAACATGGCTCAAACACAAAACACTTTAAATAATTATTCCTCGAATATCTGAAACATGCTACAATCATCTAGTCGGCCTTTTGCATTGTTAGACTAAAAATTGATAAACTGAATCTTCTAATTTGCACACCAATCAATACAAGGGCTGATGATTCAAAGATATAAGATAGTTCATACATCAAAATACCTTCCCTGAGATCCAAAACACAAAATGATAATAGGAAATTACATATGAATCAATGTACACAACTTTGTCAGATGCCCTATTTTAGCTTTGATAGTTAACACATATCTTCAATTTGACTTCTAGTATAAGCAATTACTGACGTGCAGATAGGATTATTGACTAGGGTTTCCATTAATGACAACACTAGATGACTTGTGCAGTGTCTCTTTCCAACAGTATTAGATAGGTAGAATCCAAATTTCTCCACAACATCTTATTTAATATTTTCTTCATTTTCTATGGACTCTTTTCTCCTCTCCATTAAGATGTTCCACACAACATCTAGAACCTTCTTCTTAATGTTCTCCATGTTTGCTTCAATAATCACAATGTATTTGATGATTTCCTCTATTATGGTGGCTTTTTCCACCTTATTTGCATTTTTGTACAAGGTTTTTGTTTCTCCCATCATCTCATGATGAAAAATACCTTTGAACAATGAGTCCAACTTCATTAGACTATTTGGTATTTTTGGAGTTGTCTTTTTCTTCTTTTTCTTCTATGGTTCAATTGTGTCTAATTTTTTTTCTTCTTTTTCTTCATCTACTAATGCATATGTATCTTGAAGGCTTCCTTTTCTTTCTAAATTTCTTCTTCATCTAAGTTATCCACAATATCTATTCTCTATTTCTTTGTACCAATTCTTCTCAAAATCAATGGAGTACCTTCATCCTCTTCCTCTTCTTCAAATAACACACTCATATTCTTTTCTCTAATAACTTTTTTCTTTTCTTCTTTTTGATGTAGTGCTAGTAGGGGTTGTCGGAGTAGTTTTCTTTCTCTTTTCAGGCCTTATGGCCTCCTTCTCTTGATGTTCCTTTATTATTGAAGCACTAGTTTCCATTCTCTTGGTTCTATTGGTGGTAGAAATTGATCCAAAGGGTTGTTGAATACTAGGGGGAATGGTGGAAGTAGTTCTTCCAAATCTTCTAGGTCTAGTGGACCCACTTCTTGTGCTTGTTTCTCCCTTTTCTCTTGCTCTAGTCTTCTTTATTTTTTCTTCTATGAATCCCTTTTCCTTGAAATAGTCATCCTTCATCATTTTCACTTTCTTCTTTATTTTAGGATTTTTCAACTCCATATGCACTTCTATGGATTTCTCCTCATATGGTCCATGTCTTTCTTGTGTAAAGTCCTTGGGACTTTTTAGCAGTATGTCAACATAACCATTTACTTCATTTAAATTGATCTCATATCCAAGTGGTAGAATCTAGGTATTTTTGGGTTCTACAACCTCAATAATGCATTCATATATTGTGACCTAAAATGTGATATCTTTCTCATATTTTTCCACCATAGACTTAGGGATCCTCTCCCTTTCATGCATTATCTTATGAAATATTGCAAAGAATGTAGTAAGTGCTTCATCTTGAGCTTTCATATCACCAATTCTATGTATATGTTCCAAGATTTTATGGGAAACTTGTCTTTTTTTATCCCATATGGCATTGCTTCTTCCTAGAAGCTCCCTCAAAAAGTAAAACAAAAAAAAAAACTATCAAAGAACCAAACTTGAAGGGGTATTTCTTTTCTTTAGTTTGCTTCAAGTTTTCAAAGAGTTGATGTCAAAGAAACTCACACAAATCATAGTCCTTTCCCTTTTCCATCATTTCATAGGCTACATGAATTTCTATAGTTGACATAGAATTATGTTTGTTAGTGTAATATATCTTATATCCTATGACCATAGTTGCATACCTTACTGTAGGATTTTGGATAGTGTTCATAGTGAGAGCCCTTTGATGAAATGTAGCTCCAATTAATTCTATCACATCCTTGTTCTTCATAGATTTGAATACTAGTATAGGTTCGGTGGCACAAAGTCTAGTAACTTCCCTTATAACTTCCTTTGATATCAAACTAGGAATGTCAAATCATATGAATTTTCCATGCACTATACTTAATTTCATTCTCACATAATTTTATTGTCATAAATGAAGCATGGAAACCATTTCCAAACATAAAATTTCATCTTCACTAGGTTTTCATATTCAGGCTTGATTTTGTAATCATCTCCAATTAACTAATCAATCCATGGGTCTGTGAATCTTGTGTGATTATACTCTTCCATTTTCCCTTGTATGTATGCCCTAGTATCTTTTTAAAAAAAATCGTATATGGAATACTCAAAAAAGCTCTGAATGGGTGGTTCTCAAATATTTTCATGGGGAACTTCTTAAATTTTGATCAAGGTTTCTCACTCACATTCACTATTGTAGGTGTATCCATTTCTATTGAATTCAAATGCTTTGAAAAAAAAAACTCTATTTCAAATTTAGACAACACTAAATACCTTCTTCTTGATCAACTAGAACTATGGTTTTGATGCTTTGCTTCAAAAATCATCTTTGATCTCTTAAATTCACTTCAATATGCTCTATTCCCTCCAAATGCAAAAAGTGAATGAAATCGACAAAGAGTAGGTACATATAACCCTTCAATTCTGCCCTAATTCATATTCAATATGCCAAACAATAAAGTTGGTAAAACCATTCTTTGTTTAATAGTAAACCCTAAATCACTCTACAAATCTATGCATTTGTATATTTTATTTTGGAGTATTCTCCAAAAGATCCAAACTATTCATTTCCATCACATATCTTCATGCCAATCCATGGCACCTCATATTCATAGGGGGTTTATTTTATTCTTTGTTATTGCTCCCCCTAAGCCAATGTCTAGGTTCAATTCTCAGAGAAATTACTTGCACTGGAGGGTGGTACAAATTCTTTTGTAGTCTCTAATTCTTCCTTGTTCTCAGGATCTTTATTTCTCTATATCTTTTCCATTTCCTTCTTTACTTGAACTAGATCAATATTTTTAACTAGTTCATTTCTCTTTACTGAATTATCTTTCCTTGTATTTCTACTTCTACAAAATATAGCAATATGTCCCGGTCTATTGCAATTGTTGCATATGACATTTCTTTGAGCATTATTCATTACATTCATTTTGGATCTGCATTGATTATCCTTGTGTCCAAATCCATAGCATATATAGCAATAACCATTGAAATATTGAATCATTCTACCATTTCTATATGTATTCATCATTTGACTTTTGCATTCATTTTCTCTGTCCAAACTTCTTGCATGTAAAGCATTGACTGGTAAAAGATTGAACATTCTAATTCATTCTTCTTCTACATTCCATTGCTCTATGTCCAAATTTATTGCAAGAATAACAAATACCACTGAAATATGGGTACCTTTGAGCATTTGGTTGTTTGATAGGGGGTCTTCTAGTAATGTTTCTTTGATTTCAAAACTTTCCATTATTCTTCTTGTCTTTAATCTTCTCTAGTTCACTGGTCTTCTTTGCATTAGGTGTCTCATTTTCTTTTGAGCTTTCTCCTTTTTCAATTCCTAAACCACCTTTGTCTTTAGATTCTTTCTAACCTATAATTGACTCATCAAGCATTGTAGAACTTTTCTTGAGTTTGTCTTCATGAAATCTTGCTTTATCTAGAACCAATCTCAGATTTACTACTTCTTGTTCAAGCCTTGTGCATTCATTAAATTTACTCTTTACCATTGTATTCAGACACTCCTCAATTATTTTATTTTCTTCTACTTGCACTTTTAGTCTGGTGATGTTCTCATTTGCTTGTTTTAATTGTTCATTGACCTCTTTATGCCTTTCTCTAAACTTCTTAATTTTATCTTTCAATTTTTTGATGTAGTCATTTGCTTCTTTAAAATTTTCCTTTAGATATTTGTTTTTATGTTCAATTTTGTCAAGTTCTTCAAGAGAAACTTTGAGTTCTCCATATTTTTCAAGCATGCAATCTTCTTCTATGTATCCAATAGAAGGAATCACTTTCAGAGAAATAGGAAACTTTCTATCATCTATGTGTTCACTATCCAAGATTTTTCCCAAAGTAGTCAATCTTCTTCTAAGGAACCAAGCTCTGATATCAATTGTTGAACACTCAGAATAGTGAGAGGGGGGTGAATAAATATTCTATTAAACCATCTAGTTATTAACCATCCAATTACCAAGCATACTTAATAGTTATAAGGAATGAAGTCATGAACAACCCATAACACACACAACACATGAACACCAAGATTTTTACATGGAAAACCCAAAATGGGGTAAACCATGATGAGGATTAGCTCACAATATGTTATAACTAGTTATAATATATTACAAAAAGGATCCCTACCAGGTGGACTCACTATCCAAGTGAACTCGTTGTTCGCAGAGAAAAGAAAGATAGAGAGAAGTGGATTTACAACCTGGATTTATAACCTAGATTTGAACTAATACAAATTGCATCTAACTTATATTGGATTTAGTTCCTTTGAAGCCCAAAACACAAACTTAATACACTTTATGCAAATCAGATTGCAAATCTTTGCTCTGCTTTACATTCACACACCTTTTCTCAACATTCACAACTTATTCACTTAACTTTGCAAAAGTTTGCATCACTACTTAGAATCAAATCATGTACACATTCATATTTGATAATCACAAACTCAAATAAACCTTGTATATATACCAAAATCCATCACAAACATCAAGTAGGTCAGCCTAATTAGATGTAGCCCCAAATCATACAAAATGTCCCTTGTCGTCACCCAATTCAAATCAAAATTCCTTCACACCCAAACAAATGCAATATAGGTTGGCATGGACCTATAATATCTCTCTCTTCCATTCACATAACATTTTTAATCTTTGAAAATATTTACATACATTAGGTCAACCAGGCATAGGACCTAAAAGTGTGTCGATCTTCTATTACTTGCAACTTTTGAACCACTTATCCAAATCAAGAGAAAAGAAAGATAGAGAGAGAGAGAGAGAAGTGGCTTTACAACCAAGATTTGAACTGATACAAATTGCATCTAACATATATTGGATTCAATTCATTCAAAGCTTAAAACATAGAATTAATACACTTTATCCAAATCAGATTACAAATCTCTACTCTGCTTTACATTCACACACCTTTTCTCAACATTCACAACTTATTCACTTAAATCTGCAAAATTTTGCATCATTTCTTGCAATCGGATCATCTACACATTCATATTTGATAATCACAAACTAAAATCAACCTTGTATATATACCAAACTCCATCACAAACATCAATTAGGTCAGCCTAATTAGATGTAGCCCCAAATCACACAGAATGTGCCTTGCTGATACCCAATTCAAATCAAAATGCCTTCGCACCCAAACATATGCAATATAGGTCAGCATGGACCTATAATATCTCCTCTTCCATTCGCATAAACTATTTAATCTCTGCAACTCTTTACATACATTAGGTCGACCAAGTATAGGACCTAAAATTATGTCGATCTTCTATTACTTGCAACTTTCAAACCACTTATCCAAATCTAGTAAAATTCATAATTAAGATGTTGTTGATGTCCATGAACAGCATATTAGAATCATTGAAGTAATTCTGTAAGGGAAAGAAAATGCGAACCAAATTACTAGAGGGCTCTATGTACTAAATATGTCAGTGTAAACACTTAGCAAAAGCACTTAACTATTTTGATGTGTGGATCAAACCCTCTTGCAAAATAACTCTTCTACAGTCATCCTTCATACTATTTTGACATTCATCATTTAGTGTTGACATGAATGACAACCTTCTTCATTCTTTCAATAGAAACATAATTACTTTACAAGGCCTAATAATTGTTGCGAGCATCATTATTGTACAAAATAATATACATACATACATACATACATACATACATATACATATATATACATACATACATATATATATATATATATATATATATATATATATATTCATATGAACTTATCTGATTGTTTTTTTTTGTACACATGAATATGTCCCAAACTCCTAATTTATTTTCTCCTTCATTCACTATTTATATCTTTGTGTTTTTATCTCATTATCTTCTCTTCATATATTTCTCTTTTAGTCTGACCATCTTCCATTCTCCTTTTATATCTTTCCTTAGTATGAAGGGATGCATAATTTTAGAGAGAGATGACCTTATAAAAGGATATTTCCTTTTGTTAATAATAAAACACTACTAATATATACTAATCCCCATCACTAACCCTTAGTCATATAAATCACTACATCACTGCATTTTTTAGTAATTGATGCCTATTTTTATTTTAGTAATTGTTGCTTCTTTTTGTTAGTAATCCCTACCTTCATTTCTCCTTATTTTGTCTTTATTCCTAACTCAACACTCTTTTGTCTTATCATAAGATCATTTTTTCTCCTCTATGAAATCATTTTATATTATCTTTTGGTTGCTTCTATATATATATTAAATTATTATTTGTTTCCTAAATTGTAGTATCCTAGAAATGATTTTATTCTTTTGTTAATTTATTTAATTTCTTTATACCGGTTGGCCCAAGTTTAGTGATGTGGTTTGTAGGGGCATGACATAGCTAGACATGTCACACTTTGATTGTCACAATAAATTATCACTGTACCTTTTTTTATTCCAATATTTGAACATAATCTCTTAAGCGAAATATCTTCTTTACAAGAATAGGTAGTTTCCATATACTCATCTTGAATAGTATAAAAACCAACCAGATATTTCTTACTCATCCAACTAATTGCACCACCAAATAAAGTAAACACATAAGCATTGGTGGATCATTTTATATCAACATCACTAGCCTTGTCTGAATCCACACAACCATGAATATCAATGGAAACCTCGTATTTAGTAAAATTACTATGATAACACAAGGAACAATCCAAGGTACCATGCAAATATTTTAAGACTCTTTTAACTGCATCCCAATGAACTCTATCAAGAGTAAACATATATCTAGAAAGAACTCCCACTACTTGGGCAATGTTTGGTCTAGTACAAACCATAGCATACATCAAACTTCCAACTACACTTTGGTAAGGCACTTTGCTCATCTCTTCCATCTCTTATGGGGATGTTGGACAGTCTAAAATAGATAACATTGTTCCAAATAAAAAAAGGAACACACAATGGTCTACAATCTTGCATGTTAAATCTCTATAAAATTCAGATGACATACTTACTTTGTCCAAGCCAAAGCTTTCTATTCACTCTATCTCTTCTAATTTCCATCCCAAGAGTTTGTCTAGTTGCACCAAGATCTTTCATTTCAAATTTAGCAGCAAGTTGATATTTTAGTTCTAAAATCATACCTTTCCCTTTTCCAATAAATAACATATCATCAACATATAATGCAATAAACAAGAAACAATCACCATCAGATTTATAATAAAAACAATGATCTAATTTAGAATGCTCAAATCCCAAACTCAACACATATGTATCAAATTTCTAGCACCATCCTAGGAATCTATTTTAGGCCATACAAAGATTTCTTTAATTTGTAAACCAATTTACTTTTACCTTTCACTACATAATGCTCTAGCTATGTCATATAAATATCATCCTCCAAGTCACCATGAAGGAAAGCAGTTTTCACATCCATTTTCTCTACCTCTAAATCATAAGTAGCAGCAATAGAAAAGAAAAAATCTAATGGATGTCATTTTTGCAACAAGAACTCACCTTAATCAACACCCTCAACTTGAGAGTAACCTTTCGTAACCAACCTTGTTTGTACTTCTTGATACCTCCATCTAAACCAATCTTTTTCTTGAACACCCATTTGCAACCAAATGTTTTCGTCCTTCAAGAAATGGTACAAGATCCCATGTATCATTCTTTTTCAAATATATCATTTCTTTATCCATAGAAATCTTCAGATATTTTGCATCATTCATACATAATGCCTCTTCTATAGATCTAGGTTCATCCATGTTAGTATTCAAACAAAAAATGTTGCTCCAATCATCGAGTGAATACCTTCCACATGGTTGTCTATGCCTTGTAGACCTACGAACAAGTTGTCTTCTCTTTTGAAATGTTGAACGCCACTTATGGTGCAAGGCACTACAATGAATGCTTCCCAGTTCCTTTTTGTCCAAATTTTCCCATTCCTCATCACCCATTGTTGTCAGTTTCTTAGCTTTCCCTTGCAATGACTGCCATAAATTCTTTTGATAGAGATAATCCTTCATTTGCATCTTCCATAAATAATAGTTTTTCCCATTGAACTTATCTACTTTCAATTTACCCTCGTCTTCCATTACTCCCACTCAACTGTGAGACTTCCTCTCAATCATGAGACATTCTTATAGAGGATAATCAAACACAAGCCACCCTAATACCACTTCTTAGGGATTGTAGGAAAAATTATATCAATTAAATGAAAATTACAAAGATAAAATAGAGGAATCAAAGAACAATTCATAGAAATAAAGTAAAAGTGAGAAGAGACAATACAACTTTTTAACATGGTTCACCCAAATGACGGGGTACGTCCACAAACCAGAGTCCCTTTTATTATTTAATATCTATCAAATGTAATTATGAAGACATGCAACAACTATTGCAACTTGGAGAAACTATTTGAACCAACGATATCCACTATTTTTTTTACCATGTGCTTTGTTGTGTGTACCCATAACTTAACCTGTGTTTTGCATAGCCATAGAACTATGACCTTCTTCTCACATTTTCCACGCTAGTTCTAGATGTTATCTGGGACTAATGGCCTTGTTTGAACCTCGACTTTTGAGATTCCAACAAATGTAATGTCATCAAACCTCAATGCAATGTTAGAAATCAAAGAAGCCATTGCATTTTTTTCTCTTTCTATCCAATCAATAGAAAATGCATCAAAAACTTCTATAGTATCCAATACTTCAACCTTGTATTGCTTTAACCTCTTGTTCTTGGATACATATTTGGCTCTAACCCAATACACTACCAATTCAAAGTCTCCAAAAACTATGAGCTTTTTAATTTTTTGTCTGATGGCCATTTTCAACCCTAAAAACAAGGCTTCATACTATGTTACATTATTTGTGCAAACAAATTTCAAGAAGAATGAAAACTTGAATATATTACTAGTGGGTGAGATGAAAATTATGCAAGCACCTAAACCTTCCTTGGAGCAAGCTACATCAAATAACATTGTTTGTAGGTCATTTTCATGAGCTTGTTATTGGACTTCATCATCAATAAGTGCAATTTCCTTCTCTTTCTCTTTAGGTTATGGTTCTTCAACTTTGAAGTTTTCCATATCTACATCAATGAAATGCACTTGATCTATTGGTTTTAGATCCTCTATTAGACAAGGATATCTCTTATCTCTATCCAATTTTAATTCCTTGTCATTGATGGCCTATGAAAAGTCTAGTTGCATACTTCCCCCAACTAGTGTTTACTACATTCTTGAGGGGAGCATTCCATACTAAGCTAGAATATCCACTACTATCACATTCATAGTGATGCAAGAGCATCCATGGGCTTGTGCAATCTTGCATCAACCAAATTTATTTTATTTTAATTTGGTTTGGTTTTCAATAAATGGTTGCCACAAATATTTGTAATTAATGTAATTTTAAATTAAATTACATTAAAAATTCATGTTGAATGATTATGCTCGAAAAAGAAGGTGTTGCAAAGGAAATGGAAGTGCAAAAATTCAAAATTTGGATTTTTGCAAGTTAAAGGAGATTTTTAAGATTTTATTTTTAAATAAAATCTCAACTTCCACAAATCCCTAAAAAGTAGGGATTATTAAAGTGGGTTCCCATTTGATCAAATTGGCAACTTTGATGAGTGAGTTAAATTTTGGAAACTGCCGATAAAGTGTGTGTGTGAGAAGTTTGATTTTTGATTTATTTGAATTTCAATTTAGAAATTCTCTCCTTGGATTTTTGGGAAAGATTATTTTTGAGTTTGAAATGGAAATGAAATTGAAATTGAATTTCATTTCATTCTGGCAGATTTGGAAAGTTTGTAATAAAAGATAATTCATTTACATTTTGAAGTTAGTTTTCAAAGGTAGGAAACTCACAATTAAGGGGGATTTTTCTCTAAGGATAAATTGCAGCAAAGTTTGAAGGCATCAATAATTTATTTGCAGCCATTATTGAGGAGTGACAGGGTGTGCATGTGGGTTGGTTGTAGTGCTTGAGAAGCACACAAATTCTATGGAATGTTGCAGATTTTTGTAATCAATTTTATGATGTTGTAAAGGGATATGTGGTTCCCATAGTCTCATTGAGACTTTATTATTTTGTAATTGCAGATTTTCCATTTTAATGAAAGTTTCATGTTGTAGTTTCTTTCATACTTGTGTTTGTGTTGAAATTAAATCAGCAGAGAGGGTTTTGTGTCACCCCCTTCCTGCTTCAGTGGTATCAGAGCGGGAGTTCCTGAGTGTGCAGGCAGAGCGCCGAATGTGAGGCAGTTTGCACCAGGACTTGTGGTGTGTGTGATTTGTGTGTAGATAGATCGCCGGACATGAGGCAGTCTATACGAGATAGGATGGGATGGATCATGAGGAGGCCTGTAAGAATTTTATTTTGGGAAAATTATTGGGAAGAAGTGGAAAATAATAATTACCATGAAGAATTTGAAAAGCTACAAGCTCAAGTAGATGCATTGGAAAAGTTGATTAAGGAGAAAGTGGAAATACAAGAAGAGAGATTTGGGAAGAAGAATGTTTTGTTGAAAGAGGACAGCAAAAACAAAAGAAAAATAAAGGAAGGATGGAGAAAGAAAGAAGAGAAAATAGTCACTGCAGATCATAAATTTAATGGTAATTTTAATGATTTTATTTTATCTGAAGATGCATTGTTTGCAGGAACTAGCAAAGGAAAAGAAAATGGTGAAAAGGAGAAGGATATCACAGCAGAAAAAGAGGTATCTATTAATTTTGTTAGTGAAAATTTACATGCAAAAGAAATAGATGAAGCTGTGGATGAAATTATGGAAATTCCAAAAACAGATTTTGATAGTCCTAGATTTGATAAAGGGGATGAAGAAGAAGATAGTCTTTTGTTGAAAGAGGAGATAAGAAAAATAGAAAAATTATTTCAACAAGAAATTATAGAAGAAGATGATGAAATTAAAGAGGTTGTAGCTGATATATGCCTCATTGAAGGAGGAAAATTTGCAGCAATAAGAAATGAGAAGGAAATAGAGTTAATTTTTGATTTATCCAAAAATTTCAATATTTCTAACGAAGCTGATTTTTGTGAGGGTGAAATGGTAAAAGGAAGTGAGGAAAGAGAGATGGTAAGGTGCAGCAATAACATGTTACAGGCTGAAATACAAATTGTTGCAGCAGCAAAAAAATGGGAGGTAACACATGATTTCATTTGTTTTAATGAAGAGAAGGATGTTAATTATTGTTTTCCAAAATTGCATAGTGCAGAATGGTGGGAGCTGAATTTTGTGAACAAAGGCAGAAAGAGAGGAAGAATGAAGGAGAGTAGAGATAGAATATTACAGGCAAAGGGAAAACAAAATGTTCACAATGATGAGGTTGAGAAGTGGATCCAGCGTGAACATAGCATATTCAAATGTTCATGAGCTTTGCTCACAGAACATTTTCTTTCTACCGTGGGTGTCTGATGCAGGAGCATCCATGGGCTCGTGCAATCTTGCATCAACCAAATTTATTTTATTTTAATTTGGTTTGGTTTTCAATAAATGGTTGCCACAAATATTTGTAATTAATGTAATTTTAAATTAAATTACATTAAAAATTCATGTTGAATGATTATGCTCGAAAAAGCAGGTGTTGCAAAGGAAATGGAAGTGCAAAAATTCAAAATTTGGATTTTTGCAAGTTAAAGGAGATTTTTAAGATTTTATTTTTAAATAAAATCTCAACTTCCACAAATCCCTAAAAAATAGGGACTATCAAAGTGGGTTCCCATTTGATCAAATTGGCAACTTTGATGAGTGAGTTAAATTTTGGAAACTGCCGATAAAGTGTGTGTGTGAGAAGTTTGATTTTTGATTTATTTGAATTTCAATTTAGAAATTCTCTCCTTGGATTTTTGGGAAAGATTATTTTTGAGTTTGAAATGGAAATGAAATTGAAATTGAATTTCATTTCATTCTGGCAGATTTGGAAAGTTTGTAATAAAAGATAATTCATTTACATTTTGAAGTTAGTTTTCAAAGGTAGGAAACTCACAATTAAGGGGGATTTTTCTCTAAGGATAAATTGCAGCAAAGTTTGAAGGCATCAATAATTTATTTGCAGCCATTATTGAGGAGTGACAGGGTGTGCATGTGGGTTGGTTGTAGTGCTTGAGAAGCACACAAATTCTATGGAATGTTGCAGATTTTTGTAATCAATTTTATGATGTTGTAAAGGGATATGTGGTTCCCATAGTCTCATTGAGACTTTATTATTTTGTAATTGCAGATTTTCCATTTTAATGAAAGTTTCATGTTGTAGTTTCTTTCATACTTGTGTTTGTGTTGAAATTAAATCAGCAGAGAGGGTTTTGTGTCACCCCCTTCCTGCTTCAGTGGTATCAGAGCGGGAGTTCCTGAGTGTGCAGGCAGAGCGCCGAATGTGAGGCAGTTTGCACCAGGACTTGTGGTGTGTGTGATTTGTGTGTAGATAGATCGCCGGACATGAGGCAGTCTATACGAGATAGGATGGGATGGATCATGAGGAGGCCTGTAAGAATTTTATTTTGGGAAAATTATTGGGAAGAAGTGGAAAATAATAATTACCATGAAGAATTTGAAAAGCTACAAGCTCAAGTAGATGCATTGGAAAAGTTGATTAAGAAGAAAGTGGAAATACAAGAAGAGAGATTTGGGAAGAAGAATGTTTTGTTGAAAGAGGACAGCAAAAACAAAAGAAAAATAAAGGAAGAATGGAGAAAGAAAGAAGAGAAAATAGTCACTGCAGATCATAAATTTAATGGTAATTTTAATGATTTTATTTTATCTGAAGATGCATTGTTTGCAGGAACTAGCAAAGGAAAAGAAAATGGTGAAAAGGAGAAGGATATCACAGCAGAAAAAGAGGTATCTATTAATTTTGTTAGTGAAAATTTACATGCAAAAGAAATAGATGAAGCTGTGGATGAAATTATGGAAATTCCAAAAACAGATTTTGATAGTCCTAGATTTGATAAAGGGGATGAAGAAGAAGATAGTCTTTTGTTGAAAGAGGAGATAAGAAAAATAGAAAAATTATTTCAACAAGAAATTATAGAAGAAGATGATGAAATTAAAGAGGTTGTAGCTGATATATGCCTCATTGAAGGAGGAAAATTTGCAGCAATAAGAAATGAGAAGGAAATAGAGTTAATTTTTGATTTATCCAAAAATTTCAATATTTCTAACGAAGCTGATTTTTGTGAGGGTGAAATGGTAAAAGGAAGTGAGGAAAGAGAGATGGTAAGGTGCAGCAATAACATGTTACAGGCTGAAATACAAATTGTTGCAGCAGCAAAAAAATGGGAGGTAACACATGATTTCATTTGTTTTAATGAAGAGAAGGATGTTAATTATTGTTTTCCAAAATTGCATAGTGCATAATGGTGGGAACTGAATTTTGTGAACAAAGGCAGAAAGAGAGGAAGAATGGAGGAGAGTAGAGATAGAATATTACAGGCAAAGGGAAAACAAAATGTTCACAATGATGAGGTTGAGAAGTGGATCCAGCGTGAACATAGCATATTCAAATGTTCATGAGCTTTGCTCACAGAACATTTTCTTTCTACCGTGGGTGTCTGATGCAGGAGCATCCATGGGCTCGTGCAATCTTGCATCAACCAAATTTATTTTATTTTAATTTGGTTTGGTTTTCAATAAATGGTTGCCACAAATATTTGTAATTAATGTAATTTTAAATTAAATTACATTAAAAATTCATGTTGAATGATTATGCTCGAAAAAGCAGGTGTTGCAAAGGAAATGGAAGTGCAAAAATTCAAAATTTGGATTTTTGCAAGTTAAAGGAGATTTTTTTAAGATTTTATTTTTAAATAAAATCTCAACTTTCACAAATCCCTAAAAAATAGGGACTATCAAAGTGGGTTCCCATTTGATCAAATTGGCAACTTTGATGAGTGAGTTAAATTTTGGAAACTGCCGATAAAGTGTGTGTGTGAGAAGTTTGATTTTTGATTTATTTGAATTTCAATTTAGAAATTCTCTCCTTGGATTTTTGGGAAAGATTATTTTTGAGTTTGAAATGGAAATGAAATTGAAATTGAATTTCATTTCATTCTGGCAGATTTGGAAAGTTTGTAATAAAAGATAATTCATTTACATTTTGAAGTTAGTTTTCAAAGGCAGGAAACTCACAATTAAGGTGGATTTTTCTCTAAGGAGAAATTGCAGCAAAGTTTGAAGGCTTCAATAATTTATTTGCAGCCATTATTGAGGAGTGACAGAGTGTGCATGTGGGTTGGTTGTAGTGCTTGAGAAGCACACAAATTCTATGGAATGTTGCAGATTTTTGTAATCAATTTTATGATGTTGTAAAGGGAATATGTGGTTCCCATAGTCTCATTGAGACTTTATTATTTTGTAATTGCAGATTTTCCATTTTAATGAAAGTTTCATGTTGTAGTTTCTTTCATACTTGTGTTTGTGTTGAAATTAAATCAGCAGAGAGGGTTTTATGTCACCCCCTTCCTGCTTCACATAGTGTATTCTTTCTCAAGGTATGCAACTAACCTAAAACATGCATCTTTTATGATACCAATAACTGGTACTTCTCTTGAGTCCAGAGCAAAGAAATTTCCATATAATTTATGTATTTGCAACCCCAATTCTTGCATGATAACCAAAGGCATAACATTTTTTGAAGCTCCTGAATCTATCATGCAATTTCTTATCAATTTATTATCCATCTGAAGGGTTACATAAAATGGGTCCACTTGATTGGGAAAAGTAGTTAAAGTGGCACCTAAAAATACTTGAGGTATCTCATTACTCATTACCTCAAATTTAGGTCCATTTTATTTTCCTTAACCCTTCTTAGGTTGGGTAATCACCTTTTTATCATTGGAGGCTATAGATGCACCATTGATAAAGACAACTATCTTCCCCTTATGTTCCTAGATCCTCATCATTTCTAACAAGGGAACAGAAACCTTGACTTATGAGAATATTTGAATCATGTCAATAGCATTATATTTTTGGATGTCACAAGTTGTAACAGTCTTCTCATTGGTCTTATTTTCTTGTTTGTCATTTGGTGTATCCCCTTGAATATCCTCAACATTCTTATTTTCTTGTTCATATTTTATCTTTTGATACTTGGCTTTGATAAGTGGAGAAACTACTTGATCAACAATCTTCTCAGAATTGTGACCTTGACAATGTGCATTGAAGGTTTTACCTTAGATTTATCCTTTTGTTTATTTGAATGTTGATCCTTCTTATCACTACTCTACTCCTTGATGAATATACTACTAGCCTTTCCTTGTTCATTGTTGAAAATTCTACTTCTCAAGTTATAATCACTCCTAAATTCAACAATTGTAGAATTGTTAACGATCTGATTTCTTCTAGTGAAGGTCTTCTTAGTTTAACATCAGACTTCGATGTTTCAACATTGTGAACATTCATTTCTTCATTTTCTTCATCATCAGAAAAAGCTTGTTGATCGTATGCACTTAAATTACATCTCTTATCATTAACATCAACTTCTACACATCCCTCATCAGAGGAATAATCATCAAGGGTCAAGGATAACTTGTGGGAAAATATGTTTGCCTCTTGATCTTCATTATGAGTAGTATCATAGTCATCATAAGGTTCTTTTTGTTCTTCCATAGAATAAGCTACCATGCACTGATGTGGTGAGTGGGGTAATTGGAATACTGAACACCAAGTACTGTCATCAACAAAGTTAAAATTATTCTTCCTGAGAGGTCCAAGAGTCTCTTTATTTTGCAATTTCCTTGAATTCTTTTGCACTATTTTCCTATTATGCCAGTTTTCTTTGTAAGGATGATAAAAAAAATTAGGCATTCTCATGCCTTGAAAAATTTTGTTTATTATTGAACAAACCATTTTCATTATTTTCTACTTTATAGCTTAAATCTTTCAATGCACTCATATTTTTTTCCAATTTACCCTCAGAAGATCTTTCCTTAGTCAAATTTCCTTTAAGATTTTGTAGAATCTTGACATCATCTCTTTTACCAACCTTCCCAAATTATTTTCTATTGTTCTCAATGTCAAGTACAATCTTAAAATCATTTCTCGAGGTGTGATTATATTTATACCTTAGTTGATATCCCATCTTCAAATCATAAGCATTGTAATACATAACCAAACACATTATTTCACTAGGCCTCATGTAATGTGGGATTTTTTTCATAATTTTGATAAACCTTGTAATGAAATCTGAGACCAACTCATTTTGTCCTTTTAAAATATTGGTGAAATCATTGATTATAAATATTGGGTCAATTTTTTCACCATATTATTCTCTAGAAACTCTTTTAAATTCTCCCCAAGATCCAATACTAGCTTTAGGAAGACTATTATACCAATCCCTAGCATCCTCTATCAAAGATTACATAAATAATTTCATAACCACATCTTTATCTTCGATCTCAAGTCATCAATCATATTCAAAAAATATCTCAAGTGATCTTCACCTAAGACTACATTATTTCCTACAATTTTGAATAATACATTTCTTATATCATTTGGGAGTTGGTTAGGGTATCCAGGGATACCAATGAAATCCAATTGTCTGTATCTTTCTAGATGCAAAGGCTTTCTTATAGGAACATTTCCTACAATAGGATCTACTTGAGGATTTCCTTGTGCATTATGTTGTTGACCAACAACATTTTGATCTACTTGTTGTTTAGATTGTGGTACATTTTAACCTATGTGAGGGGTGATCCCATAATAGTGGTTTACAATTTTTGGCCAAACTGGACACTGAAATTATTATTTTTAACTAAATCTTCACATTCAGGCACCTATAGCAGCTAAACTGTGAGGAATTTGAAGATGGTACAAACTAGAGTCTCATCAAATTTTGTCTCAGATTCTAAAAAATATTTTTTCAAAATTTTGGAATCAAATTGCACTTCTTTTTCCATCTCCCACGAAAATTGATTTTTTTTAGAAAACAACATTTTTAAAAGTGGCCTTTTAGTATAAAGCATAACTTTTTTTCCATGAAGGATAAAATTCTAATTCTTTCAAATTTAGATTTGTAACTCTGATATCTAGTGCTTCCACTTGGTTAGATAGTTTTTATTGAATATTTTTTCCTTAATCAAGTTTCAAAGTCGAATTACAATTTAGACATAGACCGTGATAACACGTAACTTTTTTGTATATGTCAAAATTTTATTTTTATTTTTGTTGGATCAAGGACTTCAATATCTAGTGCACTCATATTTTTAATTTTTTTTTTTGATAATCTTCTATTTTTCCACATGTGAAGAACAAAGAAATTCATTTTCAAAAACCTATGTTTAATAAAACTTAAAAACAAATACATAACAAAACCAAAACATATTAAAATTATATTCATTGGATAGATTGTTCTAAGGAATACCATAATCATTTGAAATAAATTTTAAATGAATTCATTTGATCCCCCAAAATCTAAATCAAAAGTTATTTTTTATCAACATTTTGATTGGTGTAAAGGAGACCCATTTATAGGTATGGTTTAAAACTAGCCAGGTTCTATCCAAGGGGGTTTGATCTAAGGTGATTTGATCAAACCCTCTTCAATTGGAATCCTTAAAATGGATATTTTTAAGGCTTAAATCATTAGATTTTCTAAAAATATGTGATTTCAGCTAAAATTTGTTCCTCTCAGGAATTGTAAACCACTATTATGACAACACCCTGAGTTAAAGTTGTAAGGCTAATTGTTGAATTATTTTGAATAGAAGTTACAGGCGGGTTCCGAGAATTAAGGTTGGAAGTTAAAGAATTTCCAGACCCAGAGGATTATTTCAAGAAATCAATCCTTCTTTGTATTTCATCTTTGACTTCTATCTATTTCATTCTCTCTAACTCGTTCTTTAAATGTTCCACTTCTTTTTGTAACTGCAGATCCGTCTATTCAAGTATTCTAGATGTAGAATCCTTTAGAGATCATGTATTCTCATGAAAAATTATGCCCTTTATAACATTAGTATTTAGGGACTTCTTTCCTTTATCCAAACCCTAGGATATAAAATTTTCATTAGAAGTTACTACCACTATACTAGAAACAACAGAATTGCTTCATGTGTTAGTATGGGTATTTCCTAAAGGAATATTCAAAGTGTTGCTACTAGTTGTAGGATTTGGTTTTGCAAATCTATAAGGATCATCTACTTGGAAAGAGAGCTTCATTTTCTTGATTTTCATTTTCAATCGGTCTCTCATATTCATGGCATGTCTATTTTTTTATTCTTCTTCCTTTTCTTTTCTAACTTTCATTTCCTTCTACAATTCAAGGACTTCCTATAGCAATTTAGTCTTAGACTAAAGTGTATCTTCAGATCTTCTTGTTTTAGGGATATTCTCATCAATATTTATATTATATTGAGATAATTTTGGGCTTATGTAAGAGAAATTTCTAAGTTATCAATAAATAGGGATACCAACTAAATCATATTTCTGAGGATTAGGGTTAGGTGCTTCAAGATTCAAACTTTGAGCAGCTTCCCTAGCATCAAATTGTCCTTACAAGATCTTTTATGTTTGCAAGATATTTTCTCTTTGTCTTTGTTGTTTTTCTAGGCTATCAATATTTTCTTGATTATCATTAAATGTAGGTCTAAGCACTACATTTTCTTCATTTTTTGGGGGCACCCCAAACTCAAACATATTTGCAAGATTATCACTAAGATCTTCATGATAATGTCGAGTACCAAGAGGAGAAGACTTGTATCTTTTTTCTTTCAGGATTATCTTAATGGAGGAAATTTTGTCTTTAGCTTCTTATTAGGATGATTTTTGTGTAGAGATCTTTTATCTTCCATAATTTCTTGATATTCTTGATATTCTTTATCATTTGCACCAACAAGGAGACTTTTAAAGTCACCACCCAATTAAGGGAATTAAATTTTTAGATCTCTCTCAAATAAAAAAAATGCAAGAGTAGAAGCAACAAAAAGATCTACACATAAAAAGAAAAGGCACTTTTGAGGGTTCCTTGAAATGACAACAAATTTAAGTCCCCAATAGAGTCGCCAATCTGTTGGTGTTTAAATTTTAGTTCTACATAATATTCATATATAAATTTATTAGGGTGATCAGGTGGATACAAAAAATCCATAATTATAAAGAATATTGTCTTAAAGTAGATATGTTATCACTAATTTAGCCAAGAATTGCAGATAAAAAACAAAGATGAGCTAGATCCTTAAAATTTTATGCATTCATTGCTTTCAAAACTTGAGGAATAAATTTATGCAATAAATTATTGTAGAAAGGAAAATTCATTTAAATTTTGATTGACCATGGAGCTGCATACAAACAAGATTAATAGATTGGTGCCTTAAAACCTAGGCAACGAAGTCAAGAAAGATATAACTGAAAACTTGCAAAATAATGCTTGACATAGCTTCAATTAGGATTGTAACAATGCATTACACTGATACCCTTCAAATTGCATAACCAATTCTACTTATAACCCCATGTAAACATTCAAAGCATTCAACATCTATCTTAAAGCATATTTAATCTACTACTTGAGTAAAAGTTATAAAGGAGGCATTCATACATAGGAAAGACTGTGAAGATGAACAAAATGATCCTTGATCAGATTGTATTCATAAATGAGATGAATATTACAGTGTAGGAGACAATTTAGCTTTGAACTTGGTGGTGTATTTCAAATTTGAAACTAGCACTATTATACAAAATTTACAGATATATCATATCAAATCTCAGAAAACCTAGACAAAAAAGTATTGAATCTATTACAAATTACTCTATGTACAAAATTTCTCCAAGATCCTTTTGCAAAAGGCCCTGAATTCCCTTTTATAAAAATAAGGGAGCAAACAAGCTTCGGGCCTTTTGAAAATTGTCACATATATACATTTGACAATTTTAATCTATAACAAAATGCAAGTACAAAATGCCTCGTGAAGGAGTAGATATTATCCACTAAAGATAAAATTTGTTGCAAGTGAAGTTGTAGAGATCCTCATTTCCTTCAAAAAGTTCTCAAAGAAGGTGGGTGTACATGTAATTGATATTCTCTTTCTTCACCTTCTTTACTTTTCAAAACTCAAGAAGTGTTGACTAGGCAAAAGCAAACAAAAAGTAGGTCCACTAGAAGGAAAAATACATATTAGAGTTGAAGAAGACACTTGGTGATGTTGAGTATACTGAACAAGACAAAAAGGAAAGCCAATTTCAACTATATAAAGAATAAAATAATATATGGATGCCAAGTCACCAAAAGCTTAACAACTCAAGAAAGTTATTGTACTTTTCATCTCATGCCTGATATAGTCTTTTTGAAGGCCACTAAAAAGCAAGGAATTAGTCCATATTTGATGTGTACTTATTGTATCTAGATATAATGGAACTAGCTTCCTTCTAAAATTCCTCCATGAGCTTATTATTCTCCCATATTTTATCTATGTTTCTCTTTATAAGATCCACATCAAATTTTATTCCATTTCAAATGAAGAAGGCTAGTGTTGGAGTAATGACTTCAAGTTGGGATTTTCATAGCAAATGGACTTTAACTTTTCCATTCTCTTTTTTAATATCAAGAATAATCTTGATATCACTACTATCAAATTCTTTAATTCTATCTTTAGCCTTTTCTTCTAACTAATCCATCAATCCTTGTAATTCCCTTGCAATCTTTTCCATTTTATAAGTAGGTATTATACTGTTAGGTGTATTTGGCTCATTGTTTGATCCCTTGTAAATTCCTTGCAAAGACTTGATTCTTGGGATCTACTTATTCATTAATACCCTAGCCTTTTCCTTATCTTCAACAATTCTTTTGATTTCCATCATCAATTGTGATTAATCTTCATGGAAACTTTCCACTTTTCTTAACACTCTTGTCATCAAGTGTCCAAAAACATTTGAAACAACATTATAATTATTGTCATGCTAATCCTCTTGAAAATTCATTACAATATCCTCCAGTGTGCTTATTTTCTCTTTGAGTTCTTCAATCTCCTTTTCCAAAGCTGATGGTGGTGGAGTTGAGGAAGAACTAACCACCATTGTATTGGATCTAACCACCAATGTATTGGATCTCACCACCTGGTAGAACCCTTAAATTTTTATGGTCCCATTGATTCCATGGTGACATTTTTGATTGCTCATATTTTGTTTCCATTAGGGTCTAGGGTTTAAGAGTTTTATATATCATGCCACCCTTGGTTATCCATTACCTTATTTTCTCATGTTGACCAATTACATCAAGTTACTAGTTACTTAAGTGGCTTCTTATGGTCTTTATTTTCATTGTTCAACTGGCCCCAACACCTTGGTCACCCAAAAAGCCTAGAAAGTCCCCCTTTAAAAAAAAAATTATGTTCACATTCTTTTTAGCACCACTCAAGTTTACCACTCATTGCCCATCGCTCATCATGTGTTACTTTATAGTATCCCACAATGAGTGATGCACTATTTATCCTACCATGCTTGGTTCATCGCCCATCGTGTGTTAAATTTCCACTGATAGAAAAAAACTCTCGATGAGAAATGTAGTTAATTTTTTAACCCATCATTGGCTTTACTACTATCTCTGATTATATCATGTTTTCCAAGAAGGAACCCACGATCATTGATGGGCAGAGTTTCTCCCCATCGCATGGGCTCAATCTATTGCGGGTTAGGATTGCTCAATGAAAATGAAATTCATGATGAGAAATAGGGTTCAAGTCTCTAGCTAAGATCCTCTCGCAATCAAGATCAAGGGCTAATATCTCATCGATGGCTTCCAATCCATCACTTGATGAGGTCCCAATGTAAAATTGGAAGACGTGATGAGCGATACTCATAGAATGTGAAGGGGTATACGTGGAAACTCCTTAACTCTTCAAAGTATATATCAAATTGCTGCTAGGGCCCCATGGAGATTATGGAATGATGTGAGTTGTTGGATGGAATTTTCACATGAGAAAATCAATGGCTCAAATTCAAATGGGAATGGCCAACTGATGGAGTAATTGTTCACTCACGCAAGCCTTTCTTGCACCATTAATGGTGAACATACTCAATCGAATTCATGAAAAAGGGGTCTGTAGTTACATTTTTTTTTCATTCTAATATTTGAGGAGCTAAAGAGGAGTTTGGAGCAACTAGAGCCAAGGCCAAATAAATTTGCAAAGGATTTTTTCTCGGGTAAGCCATCATCAAATCCCATTGGTTTTTCTTGTTATTTTGCAAGAATTGGTATATTGAATCAAAATGTTTGAGTTGTTTTCAAGGGTGAATTAGGGTTCTTGGATTCTCTTAATCGAGTGTAGCTTTCTAATTGGGATAAGAGAAAAAGGGTAGAATTGTATTCAAATTCAAGTTTAAGCTACCAAGATGAGTCAACCCAATGAGTTCTCTTCAAAACCCACACCCAAAGAAAAAATAGAAGGTCTCCCATGACCCACCCCAAACATTTGAAGGAACCGAGAAGAAAAAGGGCCAACCAAAAGACTATACCCATTTTATGGACAAGTTCCAACCAATAGATGTCAAGGAAAGCAGTAGGAAAGCCACTGGGGAAGGAGTACTAACCACCAATTTCAAGGACCTTGTAGCCAGAATTGGGGATATTGCCATGCCAGAGCCTAGATGGGAGTTGTTCTTTTACACTTTCACAAGAAGATATGCTCCACATCCTAGTCAAAATGTCTGGGGTTTTGAATTGGGGAAATTGGTTTTCTCTAATATTTTTGTGGAGGTAGATTTAATGCAACACTTCGTAGACAGATATGATGATGTCAATAGGGTAATCACAAACACAGATGGTAGAAGTATTTTGGAAATAAAGAAAATTAAAGTTGTGGAGGTTCTCAAAATGAAACTTGATACTAGTGAAAAGATTAGCATAGAAAAGTTGTAGAAGGACTATGTTGCACATAGGGTTGGGTTCAGAAGAGGTGAACTGCCAAAGCATAGACAAGAAAAGGGTTATGTGTTTGCAATCAAAGAGGTTGAACCATTGGATTGTGAGGAATTTGTAGACTATTTTAGATACACATACTTTATGTTGTGTTAGGTACTTGGAGTAAAGTGTGATGGAAGGATAACATCACCCTTGTTAGTTATGATCATGGGCATTCAACATAGAAACAAGAACACATGGTTCAACTATGCTAACAAAGTTGTAGAGAAATTACACTATGACTTGATGAGGTTGAAAGAAAGAAAAACACCATTGACATTTAGACACTATTCATTATTGATGCATATGATATTATACCAGGGAAGAAATTTTTTTGGTCAGGCCATGAAACTGAGACAAGTGGATGAAAGGGTTAATAAATTTCCTATCCAAATGTGGACGTACATTTAGGATTTGCATTGCCAAAATTCAAATTATACTGGATTTTGCAACACCATAAAACATACTATTTTGGTACAAATGGGATTGGTGCCAACTGAGAGAATTTCTAAAATAATTCAAGCATTGTTGAGACCAAGAGAATGTGGTGATGACCCCAATTATGAGTGCAATTGGAGAGATTGGTAGTTGTATGATAATTGCACAATCATCAAATGTTATGGGACTACTATGGCGCCACATTTATTGCCTAGGTTTGTTTTTGATAGGTTGTTTTTCACTAAAATAATGTGGTAAATGGATAATTGTGATGCAAAGAATTTTAGATTATCCAGGAAGGCCTCTATTATTGCATCAACTTTCTCTTTTGATTCTTTTGTTGTCATGGAAAAGGAAGCATATGAGGTGTTTGGCATAATGATAAATAACCTAAGAATGAATGTAACCCCTACTAGAAAGTTTGGTCTAGAGGGGCTCATTAACAGAGAAAAGATAAAAAGGGGGATCTCAGGATATGGACCTCACACTTTCTATTTTAAAGAGGATGTGATGATAAACTTTCCAACATTAGTTGTTGTCTAGGATAGAGAAAAGATTTGGATGAAAATTGTTGAAGTTGAACATAGGGCTTCTACCGATAATTCATACTATGAAAGCCCTTACAAGCACCTCACTGACAAATTTAAGAGGATGGAAGTGATCCTCAATGATTTTAATGATGGTACTTTTCTGGAGAAGGTGCAACAAGCAAAGCAGCTGGCTCAAAAGGCTTTGCAAGAGAATTTACTAAAAATTGGTGGTCAACCAAAGGAACCCATAGCATTAGAAGAGCATTAGCAGCCAATGGACATTGAGGATACTCATGTTATGGAGCCGCCTTCTGCAAATGTTGATGAAGCACAGGGTGTTAAGGAAAATGTATAATTGTTTGCTAAATCAATGTCTATTGAGCAAGGAGTAGAGCATGACTTTTCACACACTGATGTTGGAGATGTAATGGAACCATTTTTTCCAAATGATAGGTTAGTACCTTGGGAATATGATGAAATCCAAGACAATGATGCAAGGGTTCTAGCTTGTGCCAAATTTCTAGAGGATGATTCTTTTGTGATAACCAAAGAGCTCATAGAATTCATTGTTGAGCTGAAAGCTCAAGAAATAAATGATAGGATACAAAAGGCTCAGGAAGGACTAGATCCTCCACAAAAAGAAGTAAGAAAGAATATTGACGAAGAGATTGTTCAAGAAATTGAGCAAATGAATCCTATGGAAGCTAGAAGATTGGTCAAGGACAATGGGATGTAGGTAATGTTAGGGTGGAGCCTATCATTAATAATTGCTCTATATGCAATTAGGAATGACCCAAATGCTATGGTGTATGAGGAGACTTTTAATGAGAAAAATTTTGGTTCAAGGTTTAGCCCCATTTTACATGCACTAGCTATTTGGTCATTAACACCAGATTTAGGGAGGTGTAGACTCAATAGAACGATGACTGGCCTTTCAAGAGATTTGATAATAGGAAGAGCTTCAGAGATGACAACTCCATTGACAATGGACATGGCTATGTTGAGCATTGATACTACAAAAATTTCTTAGGCTGGATATATGAAATTGTTGGAGAAGCACAACAAATTAGTTGAAGAGTATAATAAAGTGAAAGCTATTGTGGTCAAGGTAAGTCAGAAGACCTTTCCTACTTCTCCATTTGGTACTTCACCACAAGATAAAGATACTTTAAAATTGAAGATTAATGCATTAAAGAGTGAGCTCCAAGAAACCAAGTCTGAGAAGAATAAGCTCTAGGAGAACATGAACAAGATTACAAAGGATATGGCTGAAGAGATTTTAGGCCACAGGTTGGCCAAAGCATCCCTTAAAGTAGAAGCCACATGGTTAACTTACAAAGGTATACATGAGGCATTTGAAAAGTTTCAACATGTTCAAGAGGTTTTCCGGAGCACTTGGAATAAATGGAGCAATAGATTAAAAAATTTAAGGGAGATTCAAGCAAATTCAAAGGAAGACCTTGAAGCTCTAGCAAATCTTCTAGACATTATAAGAGGAATTGAAATGATTGGTGAAGTCACAAGTTTCCATTAAAGAATTTGTGGGCAACTAAAAGGTAAGATCAAGGCCTTCAGGGATATGGAGGAACAAGGTGTACCTAAAATCCTTGATGAGAATGGAACACTCAAGGAGTATGCACCATGGAGGGATTTCTTCAGGCATCAAACTGCTACAGGTCCACAAATAACATATATTGATAATAAGTTAGACTTAATTGTGTTGAATGGTTTAATTGATAATCTCATCAAGATTCAAACAAACATGGATACCTTTGTGAAAGAATCGAGAGTAGCAATTGGTGCAAGATATAATGCATACAACACAAAGGTGCATAAACTATTGGATACCAATTGGCCCACAGAGGATGAATACAAGGATTGGCTAGATAAATATGTTGAATAAGCCATAGAGATGGTGAGATGGATATAGAGAACAGTCGAGTATAATACAGGTCTAGCCTTTGAAATAACTATTTAAGAAAAATCTATATCCTCTCAATTTGAAAATGCACGTGGTAATCCAACCAAGTTTTTATCTTTGCTTTATTCTTCTTCTCTCATGTTTCATGCTTTTCACTAAATGAGGTTCTGATGTGGTATTCTCAAACAATGAGGATATCAGTTAATAAGCTTCTACAATTTTTTTTCCTTTTTGTATTTCCCCCCATTTCTTCAAGTGTAAATATAATTGCTTTGGGTTGATATGAAATGAAATACTTTGAAATACAAATTGAAATGTAATGTGACCAGCCAATAGCCTGAAGCTTGTCTTCTCCCTTAATCTTATAAAATGGAATTCAAGGCTATTGTGCAAGGGTCTTTGAAAATTTTCAGTTGATCTTAGGTAGTTTTAGCAAATATTTTCATGAAGTGTATAAGCATGCAATGGATATGGAATTGATAGCTAAATCTTAAGTTATAAGTCTATATTCACATTCAACTTAAATGTTTTGCAACAATTATGGCATTTGAAAATTGATAATAGAAAATTTCATGCAGATTGTCTCCTATGTATTTGTTCATGAATCAAAAATGAAATGATCAAGGATTATTTTATTGGTCTCCAAATAACATGGTTGGATGTGTGTTTGTATTTCTGCTTCAATTCAAGTAGTTGATTTAAATGCTTTAATGCAATCATAGGTTCATGTGTTAACTTGTAAGATCTTTAAGTATGTTTTTTTCTGGAAGATCTTAGTTATGAATTTGTAATGCAAATCCATAATAGTCTATAAATGGTAGATGCCTTTGTTGTTGAATTATAGTATGTTGTGAATTTGACCCCATCACCCTAGGATAATGCACTGTTCTATGTATTAAGCAAATTTCAAACATATCTAATCAGCTGGATCACGTCAAAGAACAATTCATTTAATTAAAATCATACTCAAAATGATGATGGATGTTATAGTTCTTGTTCGAGTTTCCCATTCTCTACTCCAAGTTATAAAGGTGTAAAGGATTTCCAATTATTTGCAAATTATCACTTGTCAAGTCATAGATATGAGAATGCTTCTACTTAATATGCAATGTACATGGAAATCTTATGAAGGAATGTTATAAATGCATTACAAGATCACCCTCCTAGGTCTTGTAGAACCCGAAGTGTAGGAGGAAAGCTTAATTGCTTTCTTTCGTTCGTTGGCCAACCCCTTTTAGGTTGCTAATCATTAGAATTAGCAAATCCATAGGCTTCCTCAAAGATCTAGTTGGTATTTTAAAAGAGACAACACCACCAATGGAGTTGAAGGAGGAGGTTTTTCTACTACTTTTGTTGCTACACTTGTATTTCCATCACCCTTAATCTATTATATTCTCGGGTTAAAGTTAGGTGTTCCTATAACAACTTTTCCTATTTGGCTTGAAGGGATTTTGTAGTATCTCTACTAAATTTGGTAGTGTCAATTCCCAATGTGGTAGGCTGAACTATTGAAGTATCTAAAACTCTTTTTATTATCGAACCACCCTTGGTGTTTTGGGATGGATCAACAACAATTGGTTTATTTGTATTTGGAGCTAGGGCCCAAATAGCAAGGGTCTCCCATCTAGGGTTGAACCTTGAACTAGATAGAACTAAAGCAACTTCATCCTTAGAGAAGACCCCCTGATCTTGGATTTTTATTATGTTAAAGGAAATTGTAGAGGTTATATCCCACCTAGGGAGCAACAAAATTCAACTCTCTCTAACCATTCACCTTCCCTTTGGGGTAATATTTTCAAAATTTACCCTCATTTCTACTAACAGTTTCTAAGCCACTTCATCATACTTCTCTCTAGGGATTTTGGAATTCTCCCCCTCCATCCTTGTGATGTACTCATCTATTTTAGTCCTTAAGACAAACTCAGCAAATTCCTAATTTTTCATAGACTGATCATCATCCATGAAATATCTACAAGCCAGATCCCTTATGTCATTTGTGTTTTCTCTTCACCCCAAGATATTTGTAGTCATCCTAATTTTGAGTGCCTATGCATCATCATCCCTTTATGGGGAGGGAATTTCCTTAGTTATACCTTCATTATTTATATCAATATCATCATCTTCTTTAGGAGCAATCCAGGGTAATCCATAAGTGGATACTTGCTAGTTCTCCTTCTCTTTGGGGATGGTCCCCTTGGAGGGGAATCAAGAATAATTATACCAAGATGAGAAGAGGATGCTTGTTGTGGATGTGAAAAAGGTGGAGGAGATGGAGGTAATTATGCATGTGGATGAGACTATTCCCTTATTGTTATACCCTTAGGTCTTCTTTTGAAAGAATAAATGACTGGATTAACATTATGAGGCTGATATGAAGGCATCTCTTCAATGGCAGGAGCTTTACTTGATGCCCTTTCATCAATAGTATGGGATTCCCCAATTATTCTATCAATGTTCTACAAAATAGTTCAGATTCTCAAAATTGGGTCAATGATTTCTACATAAGCTCCCTAGTAATCAACATTCTTCTTTTTGGCATCCTTTTCCTTCTTTAATGTTGTCCACTTTATCTTCCTCTCATTAATTTCTTTCCCATCAAGGCAGTTTTTTAGGACATATTCACTGAAGTATGTTTTATGGGCATATTATGGCCTCCTGATACTTGTCTTGAGGTTGTGAATGAATCCCTCAAGATTAAAGTTCTTTGTTACCTCTCGATCCATCTTGTATGTTTTAAACATGGGGTACAATTTGTCAAATCCCTCCCTATTTGTCCTAAACTCATTAAAAACTATCAAATAGGGGAAGAAAGAACCCCTCTTTTGACATCTCAAATGATGCTTTTCGAACTCCATCAATTGGAATATCACCTCCAAAAAACCAATTCTTAATGGCACATATCTTGGTAGGACATGGGGCCCTATATGGCATCCATAGATGCAATATAGTGTAGTCAGAATGGAGATAGAAATCTCCCCAATTATGCTTGATACCTAGCTCTATCCTCCTTTTCATAGGCCTCAAGAAATCCAATATCTCATTTGGTATTCTAGCCATTGGACCCTGCAAAAGTGACAATAGTTTCCCAAAAAAATGATTCCTAAAAGTGACATGCCTTTCTTGTTCACAATTCATATCCCATACATGAGTCCAACATTGGACTAGGATCTCATGTCCTTGACCATCATTGTCACAAATTTGCAATGCAAGACTCCATTCTCCCCTCCCTCTGAACAAGAACATGTGACATAAGGAGTACCATCTGAAATTTTCTATCTTGTGGCTCTTCTTAAGCTCTAACAACTACTTATGTATGGCATTCACAACAAAAGTTTCCATATACAAAAGATAAATGGGGATCCTATCCTTCTTATCTCCCCCAAGAACCTAGTAGAGAGCATAATAAGTTCTAACAAAATAATTTTAAAAACTATCAAGTTTAATGGTTATGTCTCATTGGGAGGAATTCTAATAGATCTTCCATTGAATCCCTTTTCTATGTGCTTGGGTAACCAGAATGCCCTAAATTTTCTTATGTCTTGAAGTATCATAGTCAATAGGTTTGCATGTAGCTAGGTTAACTTTGAAGGTCTCAGAGATAACTACTTTGTCAATTGTAACCAAGATTCCACCATTTGTTGACCTAATTGCCTTGATTTTTTTACCATATTTTGTTGCCATGGCTTTGAGTAGGTCAACATCCATAAAGACATTTGGTACAATTAATTTTCATAAATCACACTTCCAAAAATTTGAAATTGGGGCCTAAGAATTCCTTTTGTCATAGTAGTGGAAAAAAAATGACCACCCTCCCATAGGAATGTATGCATCTTTGCACTCATATGCTTCATCAACTAAACCGCCCTTCGTATGAGAATTGTGGACTTTATGTTTCTACGAATACAATCCTATTAGTTGTGAAATTAGTTCATCACATAGGGCTTTGTTTTGAGATGAGGAAGCTAGTTGATTTCTAGATGGACTTATGGTTCTGGCTTAATTTTGAGACTAGGGTTTTTTTGACAGGTTCTAGGGTTCTTTTGATAATTTCACACAACTACTAGCATGAATTCAAAGTAATTCAAGATAGAAATGGATACCTAGACTTAATTTAAAACTCTAGAACACAAATTTAGAACACAAACTTACATGTTTTTGTGCTTTGAAAACTCTAAGCGTTGTAGAAAAATCTTGAGCACTATGAATTACTTGGAATTCTTAAGTGAACAATTCAATTTATCATATTGTAGCCTTTTATGGAGGAAAAATCATTAATTGTTGGCCTGAAATCCATCTTTTCCACCATTACTCTTAGGTCGCGTGAGCTAGACCATGAATCTACCCATTTTTTGAGTTTAAACATAAGTCGTTGATCTTTGGATAAAAGACATGATCAAATGGCTATAGTAGATATGACTAGTTTGAATATTTCTTGACATGCATTGAAAAGATCTTCGACCAATAGATTTCTTCCATGTAGGACTGCCTTTATAGCTCAGCATAAGACAAGTCATCGAGAGCAACAATTGCTTTTGGCCATGTGGCAACTTTCCAGACTTTCATGGCCTCAAGATCAAGCCACTAAAAAGAGCTTGTGAAATGGTAGAAATCCCTTAAGATCACACCACATGTTATTATATTATCATTCTTTAAGACCTTTATTTCATGTTGGGAGTAATCAAAAACCAACACTTGTCCCTTTAATAGCTAAAATTTTGACATGTGTCACCTTCCTGCAATTCTATGACCTTATACAAGCCATTATAAAAATGTTGGAATGGTGGAAAGCTAATGAATCAAAGTCATGTGGTGTGGTGGGGTCTACAAATGGTTTGTTGTTACTAGCAATGCTTGATGTGCCACGTGACACCTTTTTTGTGCTTTTGCAATATAATTGTGGGTCTACCTTAAGAGGATTCGTGAAATGGTGGAATGCTTCAATTTTTCCCACATGAAATTGGTGGGGCATTCAACAAGGTCTTGCAACAATGTATAACTTAAAACCTACCAAGTGTCATAATTTTTGCACTTTTGCGAGCAACTTTTACCCTAATGAAAAAACCTTTGAGCAATTGTAGAAACCAATAAATAGAGTCATTTTTCGATGCTTGATTGGTTTCGTGGGATTTTTCTTGAATATTTTATTCTTGCAGGAGATCAATTGTAGATAACTCAAGGAAATATTTTGAGCACATGCTTTTAGAACAACTTAACATGACTAGGAAATGAGGAGCCAACTTTATGAAGGTGTGAACAAAAGACTTAGGCATTTGATAAATATTTAGCTTTAAATATTTAGGTGGGTTCAAGCAGTAACCTTAGGAATAAAGGGACAGAAAGCAAGTGATATCTAAGACATATCATTGTAACTTGGCATATCGATAACAAGAAACAAATGATCAACATAGGATTATAACAAAAGTGACCACAGTGTTACCTGGAGCTAGGGTTTTAGGCAAAAACAATGATTGAATCACTATTTATATCAAACCCTAGCATCAAAATATGCATTATGAAACCAAGGACTTAGGAAAAAGATCAGGAATCCAAAAACTTTATAAAAGTGTCATCATAATAAATGATATTTTTGTTATGTATTAGTATGATCTAATAATTTATTTAAAGAAAGAAGAGTATTATGGTCATTTGAAAATGATTTTTAATAAGTGTCTAAAGTATGATATATTTCTAAATCTCAAGAAATACATGTTTGGGGTTACAAAAGGAAAATTACTAGGGCATATAGTATCAAAGGATGGAATTAGAATTAATCCCCAAAGATTTGTTGTAATTGAAAAAGGTTTTTAACCCAAAATAGTCAAAGGTATTCATTCTTTCTTTGAGAAAATAAATTATTTAGAAGATTCATTACTAATTTTTCTAAGAAAATAAAAGTTATATGTAGGATGCTAAAATAGGGACAAAAATAGAATGGGAAGGTGATACAACTCAGTCATTTTAGGATATCAAGGAGGAAATAAAGTAGGCTCTAGTATTGGATTCACATAATTTTTCTAAACCTTTTCAATTATTTTCTTTTGCTTCAGGTAATACATTTACAAATGTATTGTTACAAAATATTCAAGATGGATATGTTCAACCTATTTTATTTTTTAGGAAGTTTCTTCAACATGCTAAATTGAAATATGATATTATGGAGAAATGGGATTACGCTCTAGTGAAGGTTGTGAAGAATTTTAGACCATATTTGGTAGGTGCTAAAATTATTTCTTATGTATTGCATGCAAAATTTTTACATAGAAGGAAGTAATAGGTAGAAGTTGTAGATGGATCAAAATGATCTAGGAATTTAATATTGAAATACCAGTCATAAAGTTGATCAAAGGATAGGAATTGGTTAGGACAATGGTATAATAAAATTTGGAGGTTGTAGGATCAATCAAGTGGAGGTAGAGGTTGGTGGAAGAAGGTGCAATCTAGAAAACTCTCTTTGATATAAGGATATTTTCTATCACTTAATTTATACAAATTATACTAATAAAATGAATGAAATGCTAGAAAAGGGCATTGAATTTATAGGCTTTAACATATGTAATAATTGATAGACATGTGATGTGGAGTAATAATGGGGTACTCTTGTGGTACCTAAAAGAAGAGGAAGTTGACAAGGTGTCATCAAAGATACAAAATGGTGTATGTGGTAGTCATTTCATAGCAAAGAATATAACTCATAGAATTCTTAGAGTTGGATATTGATGGATGACTCTATTGTTTGTGTACATAAATTGGTGAGAAAATGTGATGTATATCAAGTATTTTTTATGTAAGTTAAAGGGATTAAGGGTATTTAATTCAAGATCTATGATGGTAGAAGCTCTATTTCAAAAATGGGGAATATATTTTATTAGACAGATGACTAAAAAATATAGTGTAGGATATATTTATGGATTCTAGTAGCAGCAAATTATTTTACTAAGGGGGTTGAGGCTATTCCCACTAGAAGAGACTGATGAAAATAGAAGGAAAAATTAGAAGATCAATTTGAAGGAAAACAACAAATAAAATTTTGGTTTCATAGAAGAAAAAGCATAAGAAAATTTAAAACTAAAGACATAGTACTAGTTTGGAATGATAGGTCATAGGATAAAGGGAACAGATGGAAAATTTGAACCCATGTGGTTGGCCCCAATATCATTGAAAATTCTTATAGTGAGGACTCTTATTTCATTAAGAGTCTTTGTGAAGAATTTTAGGAAATGCTAGTGCATGGATAATTCTTGAAATATTATTTTTCATTAGGTTTTACTCCTTTTTTCCATGCATAGTTATTTTGTCCTTATATTTTTTTCTTGTGCAACCATGGTTGTCTTTTATTCATAAGGAAGTGTTATTTGTTTCCTTATGTCTAGGATCTACTTCCTAGAGTTATATGAATTATTTTCATATCCCCCTAGAACATGCATTCATGAACAAGAGCCACTATTGGAGCCCATGTTGAAATTCCTAATTTATGTATATTACTAAAAGTCAATTTTCTATGATAAGACATCATTACCAATTTGTGTCCTCTTTGGTGTCTCATTTACCCAAGTTAGGTTGAGATCAAATGTTTTGTTGTCTAGATGTGAGGTTAGCCTTTAATAGTAATTTTGAGCTTGTTGAGTATACTTGCATTAGAAATTCCATAAATTTGTTTAGAGTAATCAACATTATTAAAATAGATAAAAATAGCAAGCTTTCTATTTTTAGTAAGTTCGTATTTAAGCATATATAATTCTAAAAATTTACCCAAAGCTCCAAGAATGCATAGCCAACATTAAGAGTCGGTTTCAACCAAAAAATCACACTCAGACAAAAAGTTATTAAAATTTTAGAGTTTCAAAAAATGGGAAAAAATCTTAAATTACTATTTTGAAGGTTCCAAGTCATGGAATTTGACTTTCAAAATTATCAAAATTGGCATGAATTTTCAACAAATAGATCTCTTTGATCTTTTCAATTTAAAAAATGGGAGGTCAAAGGGCACGCAAATCAAAAGTTGTGGTTGGACCAGAACTTGTTCTATATTAGATATTTTTAATCATAAATTTTGAATGCCCTTAAAACCAAAATAGAAGACAATGAATTTCAAAATCAAAAGGAGGACAAAAATAGAAGACTCCCAATAGTGTGGTGTTTTGATTTTTCTAAAATTTGTAACATTTGTCCTATTTTTTGAAACAAGAACTATATAATTTAAAGATATTTCTATTTGTAAGGGTTGGATAATTTTGGAGAGATTGAGCTTGTGAAAAGAAACCTTGCTAATAAAATTATAATCCCTTTTTGAAGGATAATGGATGTTAAAAATATTTTATTCTATATAACTATAATAATGATTTTAGTTTGATGAAATTGAGATGAATATAGATTTTAATTCAATTTATCTTCATTTCTATGTTGTTTATCCTTGAGAGGTAAGATTTTAAGGAGATAAAAAAAAATCCACTTGCACATTTTTTGTAATATTTTCTTGTTGATTTTGTATTCTTTCAAGGAGAGCAAGATGTCATTCTAAATAGTGAATGGGGATTTCAACATTAGTAAAGGATTAATAAGTAGAATTTAGGTAGAAGAACTATGTGGTCCTAGAAAATTATAAAGTATTAACACTTCAATATTTAAATATTGAAGCTAATCTATTTAGGGGGTTTAAATTAATTTAAAGCAATAATAATATTTTTTTAAACCATGGATTGAGTTTTGTTTTGATTATATGGGAAAAATCGGTTTTGAAGGGACTTGAAACCTTTTACAACAAAAGATACAAAATGTTGCTAAAAAATTGCTTCAAAGCGAAACCAGTAGCATACTAACAACCAAAAAAACACAAAAAGGGTTTTGAACAATAGATAAAATAGTAAGCTAACAGCAACACCCAATGGCATCAAAACAACAAAACAATAGGAAATAAACCAAGAACCAGCAGGAAATAGACAACTAAGAAGGAATCCAAACACTAATTCAAATTGCTCAAGGTGTTGGCCACCTCAAGCTCCTAGCTTATGTGCTTTTCGATCATGTCTAGCAACTCCTTCTCAGCATCAAAGGTATTTTTCCATTCAGCTGATCCTCTAACAATAGGGCCCTTGTCATAATCTTTTGCACCTTTTTTTCTTTTCCTTTAATCGGGTGCTCTTTCTCCATTAACTCATAAAAATAAACTTGGTCCTCCCTAAGCTCACTTATCTTTTTGAATAGGATTTCCAATGAGTTTGCACTATTCTTCATAGAGATATGACACACCTGAAGAAGCTTCTTTATATCTGCATTCATTCCCAAAACTTTGGCTACCAAACTAGCCAATCAATCTTCACACAAAGATATGAAGTCAAGGAAAGAACCCTCAAGGTCCACTATTTTGTCAATCAAAATGTTCGACACTGAACCTTTCAAAACATTCTTCATATTCTTCTTCAAACCTCTAATTTTAACGTTAATCTTATTGAACACCTAAATAGTCCATTTAGCTAACTTAAAAGTTCCAGTGGCCCTAGCCCTAGCCATATCCAACAATTCAAACATAGAGGTAGAATCATCATTGAGGTAAGAAAAATCCTCGAAGAGGGGATTTACCTTCAAAGGCTCTGATTTAGCTCTATTCTTCTTAGAATCCTCCTCATCTTGACCCTTATTCTCCTCATCAAGCTCCACATTGGGCAAGTCCTGAATTAGGGAGTCCTCAATAGCCATCACCTTTTCACCAAAATCCTTTCCCTCACAAGACACTTTGAGGTCCTTTGCCGACACTTTCAAGGCCTTATTCTTTAGGTTGGCAATATGCGTAGATGATCTCCTTAGCTTATCCTTGTCCTACATACCCAGAACATTATCCTATAACCCCACCTCAATACCACCACCTATGGTTTCACCCTGGCCAATAGCCAACTCCTCATTCCTAGGAGGGGAACCATTCGAGCCCACCTCTATGTCCTTGTTGTCAGAAAGAACAAGGCAGTTGGCTGCCCTATTTCTCTTAGACCTACCCAACTTTCTCTTCTTTGAAGAAGTAGTCACAGGGGCCTGGGACACATTCTCTTCCTCTTTGTTTCATTCCTCTTCATTTTCCATACTAGAATCTGAGCCCGACAAACTAGAAACATCGCTCAAATTCTTCTCCTTATCCATAATGGCAGGGGCGGGAAGAAGAGTCTTAACATGCTCCATGATTAAGAGAATGATACCTTCATGGAGGATGGGAGCCCTCCTATTCTTTAAATGAGCATAAATAGTAACCTTTATGGACGATAATAGAAAAAATGGAAAATAAATAAACAAACCATGCCTGAAATGGTTTAGAAGTGTGAAGTGGTGACTGAGAATAGCAATAAACCTACCCTCCAGAGTCACATAGTGCATAAACACCTCAACAACATTCACCCAAATCTTCTTAAGGGATTTGCGCTTGTAATCCCAACATTCCATTTTGATAAATTTCTTCTGCTTGTCATCTTTGAAGAATTGGGCCATCGCTTCCTCGTTACTCTTATTGTCCTTGTAAAACTTATGGCCAACCGTCAACATCCCAGTAACTATAGCAACCAACTCCTCATTCACCTCCACTTACAGGGCTTTTATCTTGAGCCTGCGATTATGCCAACATGACACAAATTGTGTCGAGGCATTAGGGTCATGCCCATGCAACATTTCTAAAAAAGGAGTGAAATTACCATGACACAACATATTTCATAGCTTCTTTTTCTTCCTGAGGCCCGCACAAGAATGTTGCTTGATTCTGCTTTTGTCACCACCCATTTCATCCAACACCAAAAGAAGAAATCCCTTGCAAATATTAGTCAACTGACTGCCAAAGAATGAAAGGAAACCCACAAAGCATGCGAGATGGAAGAAGGTACTAGAAATTAAATGTTGCATCATCTCAACCCACACCATCATTTCTCAATAATCTCCTATCTTTCTTGGGAAGGATCGAGCCCTCCTCCCATACACGAAACTCATTTAAATTGACAGTCTCATTGGTAAAAAAAATTGCCAATGAGTTTCCTTCTCGATAAACATGAGACGGAAATCTCTTCACAAGATCGTAGCATAATTATAGTATCTTTAATGAGTTGTTCCACATTCCAACTTGGAGGATGAGTGCCACGTGGATAGTTAATAATGTTTAGGGAGATTGAATTTTGTTACGATAGAATTTGTTTGCAATTTTGAGACTCTATAATCCCGAGTAGATTTTAATACCTTTGGCATTCCTACCCACTCAAGTGTTGAAAATTAAAATTCACACTTTGGTGTTGTATATCAGTAGTTTAGATGTATTCTCATTATAGACAAATTCATTGTTGTAACTCTATCAAATATTTGGTGAACTTGTTGTGGATGAATACTTTAGAGAATCTATGTTATGGTGATGATAAGTTCATGTCCAATAATTAAGGATAATAGGAAAGTTGATATTGCAAAATAATTTTCAAATCCTTGGCATGAACAAATTATTTGTTGTTCCCTATGATAAGCCCATTGTTCATACAAAATCTAGTTTTGTTTGAGGTGTACCCACTTAGTTCTTACAAATTCTAAAGTGTAGGAGATATTTATATATCTCTCATTCATTGACCTTGCCTATCACTAATCTTCGTCATATGGATTCACAACCCCTTAGGGAATATTGAAGGCGGGTTGGAGAACCAACAAAGTATTTCAAGGAAAAACATTTTGTAATCATTTATGCTCATCAATAATAACTATGTGACTATACAGTTAGCCTTTCACATTTTTCCATTGATTTATTTATGAAGGATTGAAATCTTCTTGTTTCATTATGCTTCTTTTCATTTTCTTTAGTAGATTTATATTCACTTCTTATCTAACATATGTAGAGTTAATTCATAAATCTGAAATTAATTAACCTCTTACAAATTAATGATTGTGTGATCTTCAAATTTAATTACTGCATTTAAGGTTTTTCTACAACTATACATTATGTTCAAATTAGGCATGTGTAGAGGGGATTTCAATTGGCATTTCACCATTAGTTTTATTTTTAGTTTTTCTCTTCTTTTCTAGAAAAGTTTGAAGTGAATTCTTTGAAGATCCTATAAAGAGTCAACTTCTAAAATCTCATAGGTTATCTTGCAAGTTGTATCCCATGATTGTGAGATTTCTAATGATGATGGTTTACATGCAGGTGCAATTTTAGCACACCTAGTGGGACTCAAGTTGAAGGCTTCAATCTATATATCATTTGATCATTGATATACATTTTTTAAAATTTTTGTAGTAAATCACATAAATCTCAACTCATAGCTGCATGGACCTTCCACCTAGTGACTCTTTTGGTCACTTTATTCAATGAAATTTCTATAATTTTCATTCTTAAATGTTATGAAAACTCATAATTTTCATGTGTATCTAAATATTTTAGTAAGGAATCTACCATTTTTAGTATGGTATCCAAGTGGTTTGTTGTAACAACCAAGATGTTTGATTCTTGAATCCATCTTGAAGGCATTGCCTCCATTCTATGAAGATGGTTTTGTTAATCATGTAGATCATATACTTTAGGGAAGTTATCCCCTCTCTCTACTTAGGATTTCCTCTTTTATTAAAAGGAACAATAAAAAGGTTTGATTTCCTTTTATTTAGAAATTCAAAAAAAATATCATCAATAAGTAGAATTACTCTCCTTTAGTTTGTGCTTCAGGCTATCTTGGTTTATTGTTTCTCCCTATTGCTAGCTCCCAAAGGTGTTGTTACAAATTATAACAAAACTATGAAGAATTTCCTTTAGAAAGATATGTTGAAAGAGAGAGTTTTCATTGATTGCTTGGGATAAAGCATGCCAACCCATCAACAATGGGAGTTGGGGAATTTAAAATATCGTTATTTTTAATAAGGATTTTGTGGCTAGAGCTAATTCAACATTTCATACAAGATATACTCGAGGCTTGGATTGAGATTCTTAAAAATAAAAATTTGGAAGGAAAACACCTAAGATCTTTCCTCTATATAATTGAGCTTCCCTTGGGTTCACATGTTTGGGAAACTATTAAAGGGGCCAAAGATCTCTTCAAAAAGGATATTTTGGATTATCAAAATGGGCATATGGTGGATTTATAAAAAGATATATGGCTACATGATCTATCTCTTGGCCAAAAGAGGGACCTGGAGGCCTTACAAATCTCTACCTCCAATAGTTGAGTATCCAAGGTTAGTGACTATTGGCACAAGCAAGAGAATGATAGTTTCCTATTGTATGATGCTGAAAATGAAAACCTTGAATTCACAAATGAGAATCAACACATTCAACATCATATCAATGAAGTATTTACAAATGAACACAAATGCAAGAAATGAAATACTAATTACTAAGAAATCAAACACATGCATTCAAAAGGAGAATCACTCCATTGTTATCCTATCTACAAGATCTTGTCTTTGCTCTTAGATTTTTGCAGCAAAAGCACAAGAGGCTATGTAGAAGGGATTTGATCAAAATGAAATTGGGGTCCCTGAAAAGTGAGAAGAAAGCATATATAGATGTCCTTATGGGTGGATCCACATTTCAAGATGAATGTGGGATTAAAGAGTGAAAGGGAGAAATGAATAGTACCCTATATTGTTAAATGAAATGAAATTGATGGAAATGAGTTTTATGATATAATGTAGGTTTAGAAGCTAGATTAAAGTAGATTTGTGAATTTAGAATGATTTAATGGATTGATGTACTTAAATGATTTAATAAAATATGTAAATGGATGCGGATTAATGTAAATGTATGTATGGATAATTATTATGAAATGATTTATGAATGAATGATTGATAAATGCAGATGGATAAATGCTTATAATATTTTAATGATTTAAGTGGATTAATGAAAATAGAGGAAGCTATTAAATGAATTAATTAAATAGATAATAAAATCCATTTAATTAATAGACGAAAAAATAGGACAATTGTGAGGACAAATTTTGAGTGTCTACATTTTGCTCCTCTTTGAGAAAATGCAGTTTGTTGCGTTGTTTCAAAGAAAAAGGAATTGAATAACTGATACCTGCCCTAGGGATATCCTAGTAAGGATGATATTCCCCCTCGAGAGATTGATCAAACAAACTGTGATAAGATTAATCTCTCGATGGATCATGAGGATAAAATTTGATAATTGATATTGCGTGAGTGAATAAGTAGAGATGTACATTTGATGAAAATGCACAGTTGATGGGTGTAATTGAACAATTGATGTAAATGATCAATATAGCCAAGTTGATGAATTGATTAAGCTAATTGAGATTGATGCTAGCACAAAACAATGATTGATTAATAAATTGAGTGATTAGGGAGCAGTGGAGTTCCATGCTAAAAAGCAAGTTGATTGATTTGATATTTGGATTAAAAGACAAGCATCAGTTAGATAAACTGATTAATTACCCTTTGAGATAAGGAACATGAAGAAAATGAAATGAAGGAAATGGATGATAGAAGAAATGATAGATGAAAAAGATAAATGAAGGTGATGAAGCTTCTTGTGCTTTACAAAGTGCTCTATCATCATAGAGCTTATTATGTCACAAATTAGTATAAGTGTCTAGATAACATGAACATCTAAACGTCTTGAATGCTATTTGTGTTTTTATTTAGCAGTAAGGTATAAGCATCTAGGTATAAGGACCTTAGATGGCCTGAATACATATTGCATGGAAGACACTATCAGACAAGGAATGCTCTCATCCATAGTAGACTCATAGGTCCTCAATGATTTTAGACAACCATGTCTTAAGACGAGTCATCTTGTGAATAAGAAACAATCCATAGACAACAAACAAGTGAACATGCCCCATCTTCACCAAAGACATGCCAATAAAGATAAAATCATAAAATAATAAAAAATCAACAAACAAACAAACAACATGCTTCAATGTAGAACTGATTCTTGTTACAGTTTATGCATTTGGTTAGATTTGAAAGGGGGATTGATGGGTATGTTGGAATATCCACTTGATTGTCAATTGTGGCATGTTTTGAAGTTTGAAGTTGTGTGGCGATCTAAAAGTGTCATTGTTTTTGGATTTTTTTGAGGTTATTCATTTTTTTTGGATTTTCAGAATATTTGATTTTTTTTTATTTTCAAAATATTTGATTTATTTGGATTTTAGGAATATTTGATTTTTGGATTTTGAAACATTTGATTTTTTGGATTTTAGGAATATTTGATTTTTGGGGATTTTTGGAATATTTGATTTTTGGACTTTTTTCAAGACTTTTTATGATTTTTTTGAATTTTTTTTCAAGACTTTTTCCATTTTTTTTAATATTTTTTCAAGACTTTCTTCCATATTTTTGTATTTTTTCAGGACATTTTAAAGAGGGAACAAAATGAAATGTGATATATGCTTGGTTGAAGAAACTAGATGTCCCACACTAGAGGTAGTGCAACCATGGATAAATGATAGATCAAAATGAAAGATTCATTGCAAAACATGTCACACAAGCAACATATCTCTTGTCAAAAGATGATAATGGTTGATTGATTACAATGCCAAGAATGATTGATTCCATAAGGCATGATGATGATAAGCACTTAGAATCACTAATTCCTCTAAGTATGATAATATTGATGATTGGTTGATGATTGATTGACAAAAGATATTAGGATTGGATAATGTTTTTCAGCTAGGCTCAAGCATGATTTGCATGATAAGATTTGAGGTTGCAAAGGGACATGATGGCCCATCTTGGGGTAGTGTAATCATAGATAAATGTTAGGGATGTGAACTATGATGGAATGGTACTACATAAGGATATGAAAGGAAATCCAAAGCATGCATTTGTAATTTTTTCCCTAATCTCATCAAGAAGAAAGGAAGGCAATGGGACATGGATTTTGATAAGCTGGGAGATATGGAATGGAAGAAATCAAGGATAAGGATAATGAATAGGATGATCAAAATCAACTAGATAAGATATGGACACAATGCCTAAGTATTTTTCCCCTATTCCTCATCAAGACCAAGGAAGGGAAGAAAGGATGTATTTATATAGAATGGTGGAATATGGATAAGGTGAAGGATATGGTATGGAAGATATGGATAGATTGTATAGGATAAGATGTATAACGTTCAAGAAGATGCTTAACCTTGTCAAGATCAAAGGTGGAAAGGTAAAGGATGAATGTAAAGAGGATAATGGATATGAATGACAAGATGGATGAAACTTTCCCCCAAGTGTAGGGTGCAAGAGAAAGGGGAAAAAATTAGGATATGGATAAGGATAAATAAAAATGGAAGGTAGTATATGCATGAAAGGAAGATGGAGGGAGGAATCAAGCATCAAGTTCCACGACTAATATCCCTCGAATATGTGCTCTAATAAACCATGGAAATGGGAATTAGACTCATAAATCTTGATAGAATAATCACATGGTGGAAGAAGCTAAGGACTTATGCAAAGGTTTGGATTAAAGGGGGATAGTGGGGGATGGATGTTGGATAATGGATAGGAGGTTGGAATGATTGTTGATGATTATACGGAAAGGATGGCAAGACCAACATTGGCACACACCTTGAAGGGTGGTGGAGTGATGGAGGAAAAATGGAGTTTGGAGGTGATAGGTTTTTAGATGGACAATTGGAGGAAGGTTTTGGATCAGCAAATTTGGATGTCAATTTAGATTTTATTGCTTCTATGACACTTTTAGGAATCCACATAACTTTGGACTTTGATTTTTACTTTGTCGGCCTTTGTGGCCTTTGAGATTTTTTCTTTTTGCTTTATGGAGTTGTGTCCTTTGAAAATTTTGTTTTTGATTTAAGGGCCTTTGTGGCCTTTGGAATTTTTCTTTTTGATTTATGGGCCTTTATGGCCTTTCAATTTTTTTCTTTTGACTTTGGATCAAATTTTCTTTTATTTTTACATGTCTCTTCGAGGAGATATGTTGATTCTTTGATATATGTGGATTTTGATATGGAAGCTTTTGACATTTGGCACCCAAATTGCTTCCAAGAGCAATGGGATGGGTGGATGGAAATGATTGATATGGAGGTATTATGGATGGGTTACTGTAGGTAGAATTTTGAGAGGGCATCAAGGATGTGTGCCTTTATTGTTCTTGATGAATAGGAGATAGAGGGATGTAGAGCCCCAATATGGATGGAAGGGTTGATGAACTAGGATGCTTAGGTTTATTTTGATGGAATTTGGACTTACAATGAATACCAATGTCTTGAACATGAGGTGTCTAACCAAGGCCATGATAATATCAATTTTGTTGGATATAAAGGGGTTCTAGGATACCTTGTTAATGAAGGCGTAATCCTTTTCCTTTGTAGTTCATACTTTGACACATTCATTTTCCAATGGGATATGTATTATTTATGAAACAAGATGCAAGTTCGTCGTGAGCTGGATGTGATATGGAAGGAATAACAAGATCTTGGAGTAAACCACCTTGGATAAAAGTGAGGGAACCCATTTGATAGGTAAGGGGATGATGGATAGCTTGAATAGGGGTGGTATACTCTTGTGGAGGATTGTGATCATGAGGGGAATTAGGATGGGTGATAGGATCTTGACATGGGGATGATGGGGTACTTTGATCTTGACTTGGAAAAGGATCACGAGGTGTAGGCGATGGGGTGATCTTTATTAGGTATGGAATCATCATGAAGTGGTATGAAAGGCATATCTTGATCATGAGAAGGACGAAAATCATCATGGAATGAAAGGGTAGCCTTGAATGGAGATATATCTTGATCTTGATGAGGAAGGGAATCCTAAGATTTTGTGGAAATCATATCTTGATCATCAGATGGTAGCACATCATTGGATATGATGGAAGAACTATCATGCTCTTGGGATGCAATGGAATCATGATATGGTATGGATTCATTAGATGAGGTTGGAGGAGGACCTGGAAGGATACTTTTCTCTTGAGATGGAATGGGATCATCTTGGATGAAACAAAAAGAGATAAGGGGATCATCATGAGGTTCTTGAGAGATGGGATCTTGGTCAAAGATTGGAGGGGATTGGAGATTTTTGGTATCATTGGATGGAGTGGAAAGAATACTTTGATCTTGATGTGCAAGTGATTCTATGCTAGCATGCTTTGGAATAAGAGATTGACATGAATCATTGGATGTAGATGGTATGATAGAACAAGATGGTTGGATAGATTCGTTAACTTGGGTGAAAGACTCGTGAGGTTTATTTTGACTTATGGGGGATGAAGATAGATGCATTACATGGTAGGATTACACAATATTATTTGTGTTTGAGGAGTTAGTTTGGGTTTCTCATTTAGCCTTTACAGAAAGTCATGGACATTGAACTTGGATGATGTAGTTTTGGGTGAGGATAAAGGCTTATGAGATGATTGCATCACTTCATTCAAATGTTGGGATTCTAGTTGTTTTTCAAGCTCTTTCAAATGATAGTCAAGATATTAAATCCTTTGGTCTTGTTCATGGGTCACAGATGAATATGAAGGATAGCGGTTAGACATGTTTGGTTGATGGTTTTGGAAATGTTTTGAGGTGTTTAGGGATGGTTAGAGATGATTAGTGAAGTTTTAGGAAGGTCATGGATGGTTTAGGGATGATTATTATGATGTATGAAGCATGAGACCCAAAGGTTGTGATAGGTGATGTTTGATTGAGATTGAAAATGTTTGTGGCAAGAACACAGTTCAAACACGAAAGCACAATATCTAAATGTTTTGACTTGACTCGAAGAAAAGTATAACCTATGGTTGGCTAGGAGAATATTTGTTGGATTCCCATTGCAGATAAATTTGAGCTATGCCTGTTCAAAACAAATAGCTTAAGGGTTTGGTCACACTAGCTCCCCCACCACAACACTCATTCTTGGGTGCACCAAACTCCAAATTCCTCAAAGAGGAATTTTCTATCTCTACTTTGAACTGTGAAAGTGTGGGACAGCTTAAGAGGTCTAACCTCCTGCACCAGCAAATAAAAGGATTTTGGCTACTAAAACAAGAGGTGTCTAGTAGGGGATTACCGTGAACAGAGAGCTCGTCTATAATAGCCTAAGAACTAGGAGGCCCACTCCCACTCTCATCACCAGCTAGTCTCAGTGGATCGAGGGTCTTGCGGCTTGGCTTTGGATGATGCATGCCACTCCCTGGGGTACAACTTTCATTCTTCTCCCTTTGATATAACCCGCTGAAAAGTGTACTCAAGGTTAAACCTTGAGGTGATGAAATACCCAGGCAAGCCTCTACTAAAAAAAAAAGGAGACCAATGTGTATTTCTCGTCACCTAGGATCACACAAGTGTGCAAGGGGAGAGGATACGTACACACTAGCTCAGGTAACACATAATGTGCAAGCACACCAAACACAGCAAACAAAGTTCTTTTTAAGCACCAATTGAAGTGTGATCTACTCTAAAGCAAACAAGGTTTAGTAGTTTCAGAATAAAGTCTTGGACACACAAAAACCTGCAAAACCACCCATTAGTAGTTTCTCAAAGATGTCTTGGACCAAAAGAAAGCTACAAAACCCTAGTTAGCACAAGAGGTTAACCAAACAAGATCTAATTATTTGATAATGTATTTGACCCCAAAATTAAAAATTTAAAGAAGGCACCCCTATTGAATTTATTAGAACTTTCCAAATTTATAAGAAATTTAGAAAAATTCCTTTATTTGGACTCTAGAGAGCAAATTAATAAAAAAACCCACATTTTTTAAAGATCAGATGTTTCAAAAAATATATGATGTAAAAATGAAAACTATAAAGAACAAACCCCCTCTAAAATTGTGAGCCCTTTCCAAAGCTATAATTTTTTTAGAAAAAGTCCTTAATTTGCATCCTAGAGTGCAAATTTATGAAAAACCCACAATTTTTAAAGATCGAATGTTTCAAAAAATATATGATGTCAAAATGAAAACCATTGTATAGGAGTGAATTTACACCCCTTGTGCAAATTCCCATTACGTACATCCTCACCTTATAAAATCAAATCCGAAGTCAAAATTCCACATCAGCTAGTTGACTTCCTTCCACTTGGCATCTGTCATTTGTGTCGGTAGAAGAATATTTGTCGGGGACGTGCGCATAGCGCGCAAACGTCTATGCAACGCATTTATATCCCTAACAAAAACCTATGTCTAAAGTTGGAAAAGGCATTACACTTCCTATTGGGAACAATTTGTAACATCCCTCTTCGATCAATCAACCCCAAAAATGGTAGATTCTTCCCTCTTCTTCCTTCAAATTCATTCATTCTTATTCCATTCCATCTCTTCACAAGCTCTAGCAATTTTAGTCTCATTCTCAAGCACTTTCCAACATTCTCTTCACTCTCAATAGCACTTCAGCACTCTGTTATAGCAGCAACAACACTTCGTCAACTCCATAAAGCAAGTGTGAAGCAAACCATTGTAGTGTGGGCTTGAGGTTTTGTGAAACCTCCCTTCATCGTAGTCAAGGATGTGGTGATTGTTCAAGTCCTCTTTTCTCCTCCATTGGCTAGTGAGCTCTTGGTGGAGGTGGTAACATTTCGCTCCTCTCCTTTGCAATTTGGTTGAGTAGCTCTTTATTGTTTTGTAGTGTTATTTGCATTCCTTCCTTTTTTACTTCTTTATCATACATTTCTATATCATTGCTATTTGGCTATATGTGGAGGTGGAAACACCAAAACAGGGGTTTGATTGAGGCAGGCCCCTATATAGCCCCAACAAATTTCCCCTCTTTCTTGTGTGTAGGTGGACGTGCTTTTGGAGCTAACTGGCGAATTGGCGCCTTGGTGAGATTACCTTCATCACTTTAGCTCTTATCTATCTATTTTATCACATCCGTTTATATTTTTCGTACTTTATAATTTTGTTTTGCTCATTTAGGAGTGACTAGCTAGGTCGTCGGCTTTTTTTCTGGCAATTCATATTCTATTTTCGGCCCTCTGTTCATATGGATGCTAGTGCACCTAAGAGACGCTAGTGTATCGCACTATGTCCCAAAATCATGCTTTCATCCTCAGGCAAAGAGCTACTTGAGGTATAGTATTGAATCCAAAAACTAACTCGCGTAGCCTAAATTTGGACCTCGGTTTTGCAGAGTGATCAAAGGACATTATAGTCCTCATCATTCTCGTCCTTCATTTCAAACACCCCTTTAGAGTGAGGTAAGTTAGGGCAGCCTTCTTCTCTTGGCTCTCTATGACCTAGGACCTTGACATGGTTGGTCCCCCTCTCTTACATTTTTGGTGAACCCAACGTGAACCATTTTGGTTTCATCTTGCAGTACTGAAAGCTCCTTTCCTCATGTTCTAGGAGCATTGTAGGTGTGAGCATTATGGGGCTTCTCACCTCACAACCCAGCCTATGACCCCTCGTAAGCATAGTTGGAAGGTTCCAAAAGTGTTGTGCAATGAAACCTTAATTGGGTCACTATCCTATCTTGCAACCTTTGGGGGACTTTGTGAGAGTGTCATTTAGTGCATGTGATAGCCTCTTTCCTGTATCAACCTCTCCCCTCTATGCAACTTGTGAGCAATGGTACTGGTAAAACCTTCACCTCGTAGCATTTGTCGATGGGCTTTAATAGGAAACCATCTCCTCTTTATATCCCTACATGAATCAATGGGAATATTGTAGCAAGTGTTCTTGTTGACTCAATGTCTTAGGTGAACATTATAACTGAGGAGATCTTCTACATAAAATGGGTACGATGCACCTATGAGCACCATCTACATGCACAACGGACTTTTTGTACCTCCTTTGAGTAGTATTGTCTTGTTAGTTTTGGTTGGACCTAAATCCGTGAATATTTTGTTCGACATAATCCTGGGGTCTAAACTCTTCAAAGTGAAGCTAGGTATCCCCTCGCTTGTGGCTATGAATGTAGTTCCCTCAATTGTGCACAAATTTTTAAAGTTTATTCATGAGGGTTTTGTACATGTGGTCCATGACACTGGTTACAAACCACCGATCACACGTGGCAATTACTCCTTGGATTACTCTTGGCATGCGCCTGTTGGTCCTCTTCCACCTATGAAGGACCTCTTGTACCGAACTTATCAAAATTACAAGAAAGGGCACTTAACACTAAGAGTGAGATACCCTCCATTGCCTTATGTTGTTTCACATAGGGCTTGTTTAAAAGCTGACAGTGATGCCACCAAGGCACGTAGAAGGGAAGAAGAGAAGCGGTCATAAGATCCTCCTTCTCCCTCTTTTGTTGTTCAGTCTAATGCTCCTTCTTGCCTTGTTGTGACGACATCATATTTTCTTCTACATATGCAAGAGAATCCTATGGCGCCTGCATGGCGAAATCCCAAGTGTCCTGCATTTGAGCTTCATGTTTTTCCCATAAAACCTAGGCTTGTTCGGTATTGTAGGAAGAAAGGTCCCCATGGGGAATATTCTGTCTCGGCCTATGTAGCCTCCTACCACTTCTACTCCCAAGGTAGTAAATGAGAAGAGGCTCACTGCTAAGGCATTAGATTCGACTCCCCCCACTATTTCTCAACCTATTCCTTATGCTCCCATTCAGGAGTCTATCCCTTTGCTGGAAACAATTGTGGAGGACACTCCTATTGCTAAGCAGGAGCCTTCCATCCCTTCACAGCCTCTAGTCTCTGATTCGAAGAGTCGTAGAAACTGCCTTACGCGCGAGCGCAAGCACCGACAAAAGGATCTCACGGCTGAGTAGGCTACCTTGTAGAGGAAGGAAGAGGAGATGACCACCCCTGCTTCAAGGCCTCTTAATGTGTCCTCTCTCCTCCCCTCTGCTTACATTCAATCTAGTTCAATCTCACTTCCAGATTCCAGTGTGAGTACGAATGTGCCTGACCCCAAGAAGGTGCAAGTGTTTATCGCTCCTTCAATGGAGCCTCCCTTATTGATGTCCCTTCTGAATGTCCCTCCTTTTCCAAAACCCTTGGATATGTTGAACACTTCAGTGGTATCTGTCATAGTTTTCTCCTCCTCTTCCTCCACACCTCTTTCCTTGTTTGTGGGGAGTTCATGTCCCCCGACAGAGCAAAAGGTGGAAGGTGGTCCTTCCAGCAATAGAGGGCGTAAGAGGAGCCCACCTTCTCTAAAAGGTGGTCCCGTGTTGGCTTGTTTTTTCCTAGTAATGGAACTAGCCTTGACCTCCCATGAGTTCGTCACCACTCTCGAATCACTCGATGAGCTTAGTGGTGAATCTCAGGCACAACCTTCTATGTCCATTGAGGTATGACATGGCACTCTGGTGAAGTGCACATTTAACTCTCTGAATGAAGTTTTGGCCTTGTCAGTGATCTTCGCAAAGTCGCTAACCATAGCTCCATAAGAACCTCGTGGAGGAGACCTTGTAGGGCCTTCTTCCTTAGCCCTTGTTGTGGGAGGGTCGGAAGCTCCTCCTCTTAACATCCCACCATTGCAAACTCGTCCTCCTTCCCCTTATGAAGATCTAGATTGGGAAGCAAACGACCTCTTGATCGATTAGTGTTAGGGGGAGGCCTCTTCTTTATCTTTAGATTAGATGTGTGTGTGTGTTGTGATGTGTTCCCCCATTATCGTGTCGTGTTCCTGGATGACCCTTATCACCCTTGTTGGTTCTTGGATACAAGCGTGGTTTTTGTGTCGTAAACCTTCTTCTATTTGTATCATCATTCTTCCATGTTTGTGATTGATTTCCAATAAATTGGGGATGACGCAAAGCGTTGGGGGCATTTAGGTTTCCCTTCCATGTTGACCCATTTTTTTTATTTTTACTTTGTCTTCTCGTGTGTTCTTCACATGGTCTGATTTAGTAGGGGACTGATGACAATTCATTTATATACTATTATTGTACTTATATATATATATGAGCAGTTCTTAACCCAAAATATCATATCACCCCTATGCCCTTCATGATTATCTCTTTTTCACTCTTCTTTTATCTTTCTCTCTTGTTTGCTTGAGTTTTCCCTTTCATGTGTGACAACACCATCACTTCAATTTTCGAAAAACACATTCGTTGCCAATGAATCTTTTCTCAAAAATCCTCGCAAACTTTTTCAAAGAATTGCATTCTCAACTTGGACCCCTAACGGAACGTGTTTCCTTCATCATGGGTTCACAAAGAAAGAACTTGAGAAATTTCCTTTGAAGTGGGAGCAACTTTGACCTTCCTCTCGTAAGGGGGCATCTTCTTCCTTTCGAATTCCTTGATGAAGTGAACATCTTTCAAAAGGATTCTTTGATGATGAATCAATTTGAGGAACATCTCTTCCGCACTTTCAAAACAACGCATCCCTTCAATGGACCCCTTCTTCACACTGAGTTCCTGAGGGACCCCTTTGAAAGCTTTCCAACTTGTTGACAATCTGTGTGACTATCCTCTTACTTGCTTACATGGCTACTTCCTGACATGTTATATCTGTGGGTAGACATGTTGCTTTGCAGGTGCACCTATGAAGCCACTTTCTGGCTCTATGGAGTCTCTTTTTTGGGTTTCCTCCATGTGAGAGATCTTGGGGGATACCTTCTTGTAGGTATTCGGGCTTGTAAGGCACTTTCTCTTGTTTTCCTCCATGTGACAGATCTTGGGGATCGCTTCCTTGCAGGTCTGCGGGTCTGTAAGGCGCTTGTTCTGGTTTCCTTCATGTGAGAGATCTTGGAGGACACCTTCCTTGTAGGTCTGTGGGCCTGTAAGGCGTTGTCTTTAGGCTTCCTCCATGTGAGAGATCTTGGGGATTGCTCCCTTACAAGTTTCCAAGTCTGTAAGGCGCTTGTTATGGGTTTCCTTCATATGAGAGATCCTCGGGGACACCTTCCTTGTAGGTCTACGGTTTTGTAAGACGTTTTTTCTAGGTTTCCTTCATGTGAGAGATCTTAAATGACACCTTCCTTGCAAGTCTGTAGGCCTATGAGGCACTTAATTCTTGGTGCTTCCTTCATGTGAGAGATATTGGGGGTCGCCTCCTTGCGAGTTTGCAGGCCTATAAGACACTTTCATTCTAGAGCTTCATAGTTTTGCGAGGCTATGGAGTTCTTTGCCTGCCCTGCACTTTTAAGCTTGTTAGATTGTGGTTTGCTTCCTCGACGATTCAGGTATACATTTATAACCCTATTCACTCTTTGATCTACTTTACCAAAGCACTCATCAATATTCATGCTTGCTAAAGTGGGGGCAAAATCTATAGGAGCGAATTTGCACCCCTTGTGCAAATTCCCCTTTCATACATCCTCACCTTAGAAAACCAAATTTGAAGTCAAAATTTCACATCAGCTGGCTAACTTCCTTCCACTTAGCATCTATCCTTTGTGTCGGTAGAAGAATATTTGTTGAGGACGCGCGTGTGGCATGCAAAAGTTTGTGCAACACACTTATGTCCCTGACGGATTCCTGCATCTAAAGTTGGCAGAGGTGTTACACTTCCTATTGGGAACAGTTTGTAACATCCCTCTTCAACCAACCGACCCCATAAACGAAAGATTCTTCCCTCTTCTTCCTTCAAATTCATTCATTCTTATTCCATTCCATCTCTTCACAATCTCTAGCAATTTTAGTCTCATTCTCAAGCACTTTCCAGCATTCTCTTAACTCTCAACAGCACTTAAGCACTACATTATAGCAGCAATAACACTGTCAACTTCATAAAGTAAGTGTGAAGCAAGCCATTGCAACGTGGGCTTGAGGTTTTGTGAAACCTCCCTTCATTGCGATCGAGGCTATGGTGATTGTTCAAGTCCTCTTTTCTCCTCCATTGGCTAGTGAGCTCTTGGTGGAGGTGGTAATGTTTCACTCTCCTTAACGATTTGGTTGAGTAGCTCTTTATTGTTTTTTATTGTTATTTGCATTCCTTCCTTCTATACTTCTTTATCATACATTTCTCTATCATTGCTATTTGGCCATCCATGGAGGTGGAAACACCAAAACAGGGGTCTGATTGAGGTAGGCCCCTATACAGCCCCAACAAATTTCTCCTTTTTCTTGTGTGTAGGTGGATGTGCTTTTGGAGCTAGCCGGCGAATTGGCGCCTTGGTGAGATTATCTTCATCACTTTAGCTCTTATCTATCTGTTTTATCACATCCGTTTGTATTTCTCATACTTTATAATTCTATTTTGCTCATTTAGGAGTCACTAGCTAGGCTATCAGCTTGTTTTCTTGCAATTCATATTGTATTTTCAATCCTTTGGTCATCCAGATGCCAACGCACCTGAGACGCCAACACACCGCACTTTCGTCCTTAGGCAGAGAGCTACCCGAGGTACAGTATTGAATTCGAAAACCGACTCGACTAGCCTAAATTTGGATCTCAGATTTGTAGAGTGATTGAAGGACATAGTCCTCATCATTCTCGTCCTTCATTTCAAACACCCCTTTAGAATGAGGTAAGTTAGGGCTGTCTTCCGCTCTTGGCTCTCTGTGACCTGGGACCTTGACATGGTTGACCCCCCTCTCTTACAACTATAAAGAAAAAATCCCCTCTAAAATTGTGAGCCCTTCCAAATCTGTAAAAAATTCAAAAAAATGTATTGATTTGCGTCTAGAAAGCAAGATTTATGAAAAATCATAAAATAACTATAACATGTGTAAAATTATTGATAAAAGGCTATTTTTTGGGTCGTGGCCATTTGAGATGATCCTTAACTTGCAGTAAAAAAATCAGAAAGAAATTTGCATCCGTTTGGAAGATATGATAAAATCTTTCCAAACTATGGTTTTTGTCTAGAAATGATGTGAAACCTACAACAAAAAGCTACACCATTTTCACATCAAGTTCACCATTTGTATGATGCTGAAAATGAAAACCTTGAATTCACAAATGAGAATCAACATGCATTCAACATCATATCAATGAGGTATTTACAAATGAAAAAAAATGCAAGAAATGGAATACTAAATACTAAGAAATCAAACACATGCATTCAAAAAGAAAATCACTCCATTGTTATCCTATCTACAAGATCTTGTCTTTGCTCTCAAATTTTTGTAGCAAAAGCACAAGAGGCTATGTAGAATGGAATTTATCAAAACGAAATTGGGGTCCCTGAAAAGTGAAGAGGAAGAGAGCTTATATAGATGTCCTCATGGGTGGATCCACATTTCGGGAAGAATGTGGGATTAAAGAGTGAAGTGGAAAAATGAATAGTATCCCATATTGTTAAATGAAATGAAATTGATGGAAATGAGTTATATGATATAATGTAGGTTTAGAAGCTAGATTAAAGTGGATTTGTGAATTTAGAATGATTTAATGGATTGATGTACTCAAATGATTTAATAAAATATGTAAATGGATGCAGATTAATGTAAATGTATGTATGGATAATTATTATGAATGACTGATAAATGCAAATAGATAAATGCTTATAATATTTTAATGATTTAAGTGGATTAATGAAAATAGAGGAAGATATTAAATGGATTAATTAAATAGATAATAATATCCATTTAATTAATAGACAAAAAATAGGATGATTGTGAGGACAAATTTTGAGTGTCTACACCTATTTAGCACATGGAAAAGCCTTATTACTAATGGAAAGCATGATAATGCTACTAGTGGGCATCTTAACACTCTCTAACAAGCCTTCAAATCAAGGGTAGTAAGAATGGCGATAATGGGACAAGAAAAGGAACAGAGTATACTTCTCTATAAAAAGTGGCTATCTCAATTTCTTAAAAATTATCATAGGTAGTTCTCTTATGGATCTTTGGCAAAAAAAATATGGCTACACAAAGCTTGGCCCAAAGCCAAGGTCTTTCTTTGGCTATCCATTCACAGTAAAATCTTGACTTGGCATCAATTAGCTAAAAGAGATTTTTTACCTTAACAGATGTTCTCTGTCTTGGAAATGAGAAGGTCAATCTAGAGATCCTTAGAGTATATTTTATCTTCCTTCAACACTATGGATTTCTTATTTTATGGTCTATGAGCAACTAGAAGCTTGGATTTGCCCCTCATCTATAGGAATTCTTAAGGAGATCTAGGTGCTTGCTTTAGGCATCCTCTCCTAAAGAATCTAGTAAAGAAACAATAGAATTTTCAATTTTTGAAGTTGATATCATTGAATCAAGTTTCGGCAGATTTTTCAACCAAGTACTCTTAGATTTTCTTTCAATACAAGAACCCAAAATAAAAAGAATGGCCCAAATGATCATAATATCCTAAGGATTTAAACTCTTTTGAAAATTTCCTTCGATATAAGCAAGCCTAAAGTCAAACATAAGGATGAGGTCAAATGGGTCAATCCACATGTAGGATGAGCTAAGTTTAAATTTCAATGGAGCCCTCAAGAAGAATTTGGGGATCTCTTCAGCCAAATAAATCGTCCATGGTGCAAGAGGTATTACCGTTAGTTTTGGATCTTAAAGTATGGGCTCTAATTCTAAGAATGTTGTCAAAAAGGAAGGAATGATCCTCAAAATTGAGTTGGCTTTGACACCCCAAAGTAGATGCTTTATGATATAAGGTGACTCGCAAATTGTAATAAAAAGGTATGAAGTGTAGAAAATTCTCTATTTGGAATTTAAAATATTTTGGTTGGAAGCCATGTATCTAGTAAAGAAATTTGAAGATGTTAGTCTCTTGCATACCAAAAGAAATGGGAGCAAAACTACAAATTGGCTTGCCAATATTAGCTTGGATCAAAAATTTCAGTAACTTCGCAATTAAGCTCAAGTTCAACTCTATTTTTGTTTGGTGCTAGCAACCCATGGAAGTAGACAAAGGAAATTTTAACTCATTGTTAATTAGCTTTTCTCCACTTTAGTTTTGATAAGCCTCTCCAGTTACTCCTTGCTTAAGATGACTCAATTTGTTTATCTATATGGGTCATGGATTAGAAGTTCTTAGTGGCTTTCCCCTTTTTCTCCTTTTTTTTTGCAAAATCCAAAAGGATTATTAGAATTTGCTTTTCCTAGTCCTTATCAAAAACAAAATACACTTTGGGATATGGATGGCATTCCCCCTCAACCCTCTAATCTCATGTTGCAATGATTGGCAATAGAAGTGGTTGTATTGCAAATTTATGAACGATGGTATCTTGGATGCTTGTGGCCTCCTTGATTTGAAGATGAGATAAACAAATTGTTTTCGAATGACCATGCTAGGAATGGTTGATCTTTGGCCTACTATCCTTAATAGTAGGTTTACTTTCAAATGGAACATGATTGTTAGGAACGTTTACAACTCCTTTAAAATCTATCTTATTCATGTTTACAACTTTATATCTATCTTATTCACCTCCCATTTTTTTCTCTACTATGACTAGATTATTATTTATTTCCTTACCTTGGAACTAAGTTGTTTTCTTTTTTCCACAACAACATCATGACAATACTATCTACTACTTTCCTTAGCTTCACAACTGGTTGTGCCTTCTTGGCTCTTCTAGTCCATCTTAGGCCAATCGTACCCCCATACCTCTTTGGCACAAGCCCTCCCACATGCAATATCCCCTTGAGGATAAGGCACTTAGGGAGGGTGATGTCTTTACATCTAAAGTACCTTTGGTCAAACCTCCTAATAATTTTAATTTCTTTAAAAGTGAGTGCAGTCCTTCCAATATTGAGAAGCTAAGGAATCTCGATGAGTTAGTTTGGAGAGTGTCATCTCCTTCCTCAATTAGAAATAAATGGAAAGAAGTACCTTTCGACTCTCGCCCCCATAAAAGAGCTCATGGTAGCTTAATTAGAGAGCAAGATAAATCATATTTTAATGACTTAAATTCTAAAAAGGTTGATGTTTTGAAGGACCTAAGAATGGTGGATCCAAAATTTAAGTCTCTCCATTCAAAACAAGAATGAGGTGGACCAAGCAAACTCCTCCCTCTTTCTCTCAATAATTGATAGGATCAACTTTGCTCTTCAAAATCTCAATAGTGAGTCCATGGAAGGTACTTGAAGGCTACTTGAAGGCTAGGGGATATCTTAGATATCCTAAAGGACATCAATGTGAATACTAATGAGAACGAAATCATCTGAGAGCACCTACATTTCCTGCCCATCAACACTCGTACCATCCGACATCACCTTCACCATCGGTTCTGCATCCCAGGCAAAATATTGGTTCTCACATAATTTATGTGGATTTCGAGGAAAATGATAGATTATTGCTCTCTGTCTCTTTCCAGTCATGCCATTATCTGGTTGGTGGGACTTTTGGTCATAATAATTAGGACCTATTTATCATGTAATCTTGTTCTTATGATTTTACTGTATTTTTTAATTTATCAACAAAAGCACTGCACAACATAAACAATACCAATGCATTGCTCGTCTTTCTTGTAGAACTTGAAATCCAACATCGCTGCCACTGCCTCACTTCCAAGATTGCTCAAAAGTATTTTAATTATATATCTTTAAGAAGAGTTGTAAGATGCTAAAATTTCTGATGCAAATACAGGTGGCCATAATAAAGGCAATTTTAGTGAAATTCGTTAACAGTAATTATTATGGCTTGATAATTCATCTAGATCCCAAAAACACATGAAGACCAGAAGTAAAACCAAATTTGGGAGTAGCCTAAATAAAAATGTTCTTGAAACAATGACTATTGCAGACATTTCTAACTTCCATGAAGCAGTTTAGTAATGCACCTTTACACCAGTAGATGAAACCAGACCGTACACAATAACTTTAAAGTATATTCTGTAACTTGCATGACTTTGCGGCAATAAGAATTACAATTGTTGAATTATCAAATGGAGTCCCACAGTTACAATCACCCCAAATAGTGCTCCTCCCACAACTTCAGCTTTAGTGTGGCCAAGAGATTCCTTCAATGGAGTGTTCCTCCAAGGTGATACTTGCTTCCATTCTCTAGGATCAGATTTATTATGTTCCACATTGTCATCTTGCCCAAATGAAGAAATTGTGCGTTCTCTCTCATGAACTTGAAAACCTTCAGTGCTAGAACTAAAGTTAGGAGAGCCTACACTTGGTATATTTGTTTCCCTCATAGTGTCTTGGATCAATCTGATACTTTCAGCCCTCGCTACACTAGAATGAGATGCAGATATTGAAGGTTCCAATGCTTGTACTGAATTAAGCTCCCTTTTCACTGAATCTAATACTTGGTCCCCATCATTTACTGAAGAAATTTGATTGTTGCGGTTGCAAGCATAATTGGCTGTGTCAGATATTATCATCATATTGATCACTTCAGCATGCTTTCCAACTGCCCTTCTAACCCCCTACGTATTGCAGAGAGAGACAGTTTTCAGAATCTTTAGGTGCATAAACACAATTTAAGATGACAATAAAACAATTGCATATGATATCCACTTATGTATCTTTCTACAACACTGTTCAGATAATTTATCATCAGAATCATGATAGATGTCTTCAAAATATACCACAATAGTCAACTTTTATTCTTGTAAAAAGGTTAGAAATATAATAATTAAACTATCTTTTAATTGTAAATTTCATGCTAATTTTGAAAAAGTTGCATTCTCATTTCAAACCATCCGTCATTACACAAGTGAATTCTTGCATACAATTTTTTCTTTGCTGGGGACATTTCCACTGTTTTTGACAATAAACATAAGGAGTACAAAGCAAGATATTCCAAACAACAATAAATTTCTATAATTATTTCTATTATTCTTGCACTATCACCTTCGTAAAAAGAGGACTTGAGATTATTTGATCTGGATGCCAGATTCTAGTAATAAGGGAGAGAAATGAGAGAGTAGATGCTTCTGTAAAAATGCTTCATCCATGTCAGCTCTTCAAATGGATACGGGTTCTGCTGTCACTCTCTGGAGCCAAAATCCCAGTGTGTTTTTTATTAGTAAGATTTTGTTGTTAATTGCTTGTAGTCTTAATATTGTTCTGCAGTTCAACCTTATGATTTAATTTGGTATAATTACAGGCAACAACAAAATTCATACACTTGTAGGCAAGATTCCATGTGGCTCACAAAAGTCGTTATGACATTAGACTGTCAAAAATAGAGAACACTAGAACAACATTTATCCTGGGTAAACATGTCAAGATTGCATCTAGCAATTGTGCATTGAATTAGAAAGCTTAAAAGAGGTCACACTTGGCCTAATTCATTTTCCTGAAACAGTCTTTGCAATGCAGACAATAGTTCACAGTACTAAAATAGAGGGCAAACATTGAGTAGGTTCTTTTAGCATCTCATAACTGTCAAATAAATAAATAAATCAAACCAAACTGTTTCTGTCCACATATCCTGAATCACAGCCCAACAACTCAAACCTATCTGTATTTCCAGAAACATCTTTTACAGTACGATGGACCTTCCTCTAGTATCATTTAGGCTATATTACAAATTACTGTATGCTCAAACTATACGTGGCTTTGCGGTAGGTTCTTTGCCAGGTTTAAACCTACTTTTGTTTTGGATCCTGTCCTGTAGTTTTTCGTCTATAATATGTTATTTGCAAGGTACAATCCTTTTACAGTGATGAAATACCTCAAGCCACAGACAAAAGCATTGACCATTGACTATAAAAGTCTGCTCTTGATAGCTGGGATATTCACAAATTTATGAGTTCATGTAACCTTGGTTAAAGAGTGTTTACTCACTACGTGGTAAGTGCAATACAGAGTAAACCGAATTACAGAACTGTGATGTCCCCATCCTAGTCAACGCAGCTGGTGACGAGGTTAGCCTATTATTTCGATCCTCGTAGGCTGACAGGTGTGTGCAGAGGATCATCTGAGGCAGTTACTCAGTGTTTTATAGCTTCAGTATTGCAGTTGTTTCAGGTTGGGCCTTCGCAGAATCTTCCAGAGTGGATTTTTAGAAACTTTCTATTTTTAGAAAGTTAGGTCAGGCGGAAGCTGCTATTTTGGGCAAGGCACCTGGTTCAGCTAATGAGCTCGGAATCGACCCATTTCTTCAGTTTGACAGTCAGACGGAGAAATATTGGAGCATTTAATGATTTAACGAATAATTAATACTTTTGACTTTATATTAAAGTCACTTTATTAATTATTTAAATATTTAATTAAATTGGCCTATTATAAAGTATTTCTTATACTTTATAATAAAGAGTAATATTTGATAAAGTGAATAATTATTATTCATTTAATGAGACGCCATTTAATTATTTATTATTTCTCCTAAGTCTAAAAAGGCGAATTTAATTATTTCATTAAATGATTATTAAAAGAGCTGTTGGGTCGAATTTCTCAAGGAAGTATATATTTACAGGAAAGACAAAATCGAACCATTATGTTATGTTATTCAACTTTGTCTTATTTTGCTCTGAGCATTGGAGTTTGCAAAACCCTAGGGTTTCAGCAGGCGATTCATTTCTGGAGAACGATACCTCTTCAGAGATTGGCATACTGAGACTGTGCAATACCAGTTGAAGATTGCATCTTGGTGACTTCATTCAGAGGTTACAGACTGAGCTAATAAATTCATTCATTCAGGGTTTAGCAGAGTTTATTCATCAAGCAATTGAGGCGATTCTTTCAGAGGCTTTCTACAGAGATTTGGCACCCATTCCAACAAAGCCGTACTATTTTCTTCTTGCTGCTGGGCCGTACAGTACTGTACTTGCAGGGCCGTACCTTTCATCTTTCCAGAAGAGAGCTTCCTTCTTCAATTTCTGACAGGGGATTCATGCGCCTTGGTCTTTGGAGGATTCCTTGTTATTCTGAGTTGAAGGTCTGAGATCAGGAGACATTCATATTAAATTCTTTCAAATCTCTCATGCATGTTGCAGCCGCCACCAGGTTCTTTTCCAAATAGATCATATTTTATTCATTGTTCAAATTTTATCATTGTAAAGGCTCTGAAAATTTAATAAAGTGGTGCGCCTCTATGTTCTGAACAATTTCCAAGTGTTTTCATTGTCATATGAATTTTTATGAATTTTTCAAGCATTTCTTAGAAAATCGCAGCTTTCTAGTATTTTGCAAAAAAACCTTCAAAAATACAAAAAAACAGAAAACTTGCAAAAACAATATTCACAGTTAGGGTTTCGAGGTTGAGAACCACCAGGGTTCTTACAGTGGTATCAGAGCACAGATTTCCTGCCATCCTGTGCTTTTTCAGTTGCTTTTTCAGAATACAGTGTGCTTTTTGGTTGCTTTTTCATGAACAGAGATACCATTCATTATATTAAGGGCGTAGGGACAGGCAGAGCCGAAGATTGGACAGGTCCACCGATTCCAGAAGGTGAGACAGTGTCAGGTGTCTTAGGCATTCACAAATCCAGCTCTAACAGCAGTGAAAACAGTGTTGCAACCCTAATGGCCGATCGCGAGATTCCTACAGAGACAGTTAGGGATACAGGGAAGGCACATGCAGAGGGTGATATTACAGATGAGGAGTTTAGACGCAGACATGATAACATGATGGACATGATGTC
>VDFB02271358.1:276538880-276596863 GCA_007258455.2 Sequoia sempervirens
AAAACTAAAAAAGTGCTTAGAAATGTGTGAAACCTGCATTGAGCCAAAAAGACATGTTGTACAGTTTTTGCACGCACGCCCCACTGAAAGTAGGGACTCTCTTTTGCTTTTGCTTTTTGTTGTTTTGGCCCTTGTATTTTTGGGATTTGTGTTGCATTGGCATGAGCTTAAAGTGTTCATCTTGCTTTCCTAAGTGTTTTTCCCAAGTTGCATATTGAAATCTTATGTTTTTGGCCAAATCCAAGTTTTTGCCTTGGTTCAGGATTTTTCGCCCTATCCAGATTCTCGAATTGTGCTCGATGTCTAGACCGGCCTGTTTTACACTACAGTTTGGAGAATTTGGGTCTTCGCAGAATCCCTGGCTAGGCCAGATTCTTTCAAAATTTCATCATCCGGTCGGGTTTCTGGATTTTGTCTGGCTATCTTGTCTACTTCATCAGTGCTCCTTGTATGAATTGTTTTTAGTCGATCTTTAGGGATTTCTTGTTCCATTATGTTCTATCATTTGCATTCTATTTGGTTGAGGAGTTTATTCCTTGCAAAGTGTTGGATTTGGTGGTGATTTCTTGGGTGTTATTGTTACTGTTCTTTGCTGGGTGCCAATAGGTTGTCATTTGTTATTTCTGAGATCAATTTCCAATTTATCATATGGTATGTACATCCTGCCTTGCTTCTGATTGATGATGTGGGTAGTGCTTTGGCATTTTGGTTTTGCTTGGAGTTCAAATTTTTGTGTGTTTGGGAATTTCGAGCTTGCTTTGTGCATTCATGGTTTCATGCCTAGGGCATTGCCATTTTTTTTCGATTTGATTTCGATTGAGCCTAGAATTCAAGGAACATATGTTGAAGGTTTTGAGTTAACTAGTTTCGTACCTAGGATCCTAAAATTTGTGATCATTCGATCAATTTGAGTGAGATCGTGTTAGATTGCCCAATTCATGTTTTCTCCCATCCTCAGGATTTTTCGTTGACCCTGGATTTTCCCAGATTCTGCCTAGCCTTCTGTGTTCTGGGGTGTGCAACGAAATTCACAAATTTGACGACTTTGCAGAATTTTGGTCTGGCCGGATTTTTCCAAATTTTCTGGGAAGCTTGGTGAAACTTGGAATTTGGTTGAATTGGATGATTTTAGTGTTAAATACTTAACATTACATGCTCTTAAATGATAGATTACACAAAGTTATCTACACCTTTTCTGCATTTTAATGAGCAATTGTTGATTTTTTGCTTATTTCGCCAAAATCCGCATGGGCCGGATTTTTCTGGAATTTCCTTCCTAGCCTGGATTCTGTGGCTGGCTTGAAATCCCAGATTGTTTAGTTTGCGATTGAGCGACTTTTTTGAGTTGATTTTGATCTGTATTTGAATTTTTTTGGATGATGGATATATTATTGATGTTAGGCTAATTCTTCATGTTATATTGGATGTTGTTAATGGTGTTTTTGTTGAGTGCAGACTGACTCTAGTTTGGTAGTAGCTGAAGGAGTGGTGGTGAAATGTATACTTCCAGTTGTTGAGCACTAGTTTGATGATGCAGCTACTTGTATTGCTATTATGGATTAATATAAGTCCCTTAAGTTTGATTGGGAAAGGGTCGTTGAGTGCTCAGGTGATGAAGTTAAATCTATGAGACAAATTCATGTACTGGTTACTTCCCCTTGGCCGACTTGGATTGAGTTCAAGCATTTAATTCTAATTTATTTTATTTTTGAATTCTCCTTGGGCTGACCTGTCTGGGCTATTTTATTATTGTAAAATCTTAATTGGGCCGACATGTTTTGGAGATTCCTATAAATTGGGCATTTCGCCTTATTTGTAATATATAGATACACAGATAGAGATAATTTTGCTACAAGAGCGAATTAGGTAGTAGAGAAAATTTAGAAGTTAGTCAATTTTTTAGCAAGTGTTGTGACAAAACATTGGAATTGTTGCTGAAATTTGGTGATTCAATACAATTGAAGACATTGTAATTTTCTGGTGACCTCTTTTGTGTTGACTTATCTTGCATGGTTCTTATGATTCTATCTTTCAAATTGCTCAAGGTTATTAGATATATGTTAGATTTAGATTTAGATCTGATTCAATGGTGTTTATGATTTAATGCTTGAAGTGTTGTAGTAATCCTTGGTCCATACTTTTTGCAGCTAGCTAATTGTTAGTTGCTTTGAAAAGTTAGCTTGGACCTTTATATTCATTGTGCTTAGTTCAATTGTGGAGATTTATTCATTTCAATTGCAATTGGGTTGTCTTGGATGAATGTTCATGATCTAAAAATCTTTAATGCCTTAGAAGATTGTAAAGTTTCTATAAGATTGTAGATTTATCTTGGTCAAACAAGAATTAGTTTATAAGGGATTGGTCCATTTCAAGTATTTCATCATTTGCATTGTTAATCTTAGGAGTAGTTAAATTTAGTAATCTTTGTGAAACCCTAATCTTTTGTTATTTATTTATCATTTGAGTTAGATTTAGGATTGAAGTATCATTACATTGCTAGATCTGATAAGTTCAAGATTCAATATTTCCTTGTAGTAAGGTCCCTTCATGATTACTAGCATTTTCACATTTATCATTGAGTTGTTTATGCATTGTCAAGACCTAACATTAGAGACCTCAGGGTTATCTTTTGAAGCTTGTTGATAGAAATTTACCTTTCAAGAGAGATAGGATTTCATATTTTGTCTGAGTTGTTGATGTGCAAAAAACATCATCAACAAGACCTAGGTGGGACTCATTTGTCCAAGGTGGCAAATGAGTCCCAAAAATTAAATTTGGGCCACACAAGCCAAGACACCTAAATTATGATTGGTTACTGATTGGTGTCAGGATTATCCTTGAAAAGATGCAATGAATGAGGCTTGTGGATGCAAAAATGGGCCAATTAAAGCATAAGAAAGCCCAATTATTCATCATAAACCTAGAGAAATGTGAAAGTGTGTTACAACACTTTACAACACTCCAAAGAAGGCAAGATTAATGTTGATTTTGATTAAATTTATATTTATTATACTTAGTTAATTGATAAAACCCTATAAAAGTGTGGGTGTGTTACAACACTTCACAAAACTTTAGCAAGACACCATTAAGTTTCATTAGTTCACAAGGCCCCAAAACCTAATATGAATGTGTTATCCACATTACAACACTAAATCAAGGCAACATTAAGCCAAAATCCATAATGAGGACCCAAACAAGTGTGAAAATGTTAAGGGACCCATTTTTCAACACTAAAATAGATATAACTCAACAAAGTCCTATGGATACTAATCAACAAGAAAAAAATAATTTTGATGGTTTGGTTGCATTGGTTGAAACTCAACATCATAAGGGCTAACCTAAAAATCCTCTTGACATTGCTTTCTGCTCTAAAGATATACTTAAATATGCACCTGATGGTCCTCTTTATATAGTCGGCCATATCTATGATAAGCCCACTAATGGGATACTAATAGATCCCACTTGTGGAGAGATGTGATCACTGAGGAATTCTTACTTTTGGGTGATCCCACAATAGTGGTTTAATATTTTTAGCCAAAGTGGACACTAAAATATTTTTTTTAACTAAATCTTCACTTTCGAGCACCTAAAGCAGCTAAACCGTGAGGAATTTGAAGATGATGCAAACTAGATTTTTGTGAAACTTTTTTTGTAGATTATAAACATATTTTTTTCATATTTTTTGGAATCAAAATGCACTTCTTTTTCCATCTCCCCCCAAAACTAGTTTTTTTTCATAAAATGACATTTTTAAAAAGTGACTCACCGTATAACACATAAATTTTTTTCCTTGAAGGATAAAATTCTAATTCTTTTGAATTTAGATTTGTAACTTCGATATCTAGTGCTTCCACTTGGTTAGATATTTTTTTTTGAATTTTTTTCTTTAATCAAGTTTCAAAGTCAAACTAATTACAATTTAGACATAGCACAAGCATATAACGCATAACTTTTTTTGTATGTATCAAAATTCAATTTTATTTTTTTTGTTGGATCAAGGACTTCAATATATGGTGCACTCATATTTTTTCAATTGTCTTTTGATAATCTACTATTTTTCCACATGTGCAGAACAGAGAGCTTGATTTTTGATGAAAAACCTAGATTCACAAGAAATAAAAAATAAATATAATAATAAAATTAAATTTATTTAAAATTATACTTTTTGGGATGCTTATAATAAGTACTACATACTTACAAAAAATAAATATCAACATTTTGATAGGTGTAAGGAGACTTTGTTATAGGTATGGTTTAAAAATAGCGGGGTTCTATCCAAGAGGGTTTGATATAAGGTAGTTTGATCAAACCCTCTTCAATTGGAATGATTTAAATGGAACCTTTTAAGGCTTAAATCATTATATTTTTTAAAAATAAGTGATTTCAGCAAAAAATAGAATCTCCCAAAAATTGTAAACCAACTTTTTGGGATCATTCTTCTACATGAACTCTATCAAGATATATATGATCAACCGAAAGCATGGATCAAGATGCATAATGGTTTTTCTTGCCCTAAGATAGGATCAATCACTTTACCATTACAAATAGGACCGAAAACATTAGATATCTCATTCTCCATCATCTCACAGTCAGACCAATTTTGTGTGAAGCTTGGCTATCCATGGCTTCGCTCCATGAATGCAGTCCCTTCAGTCATACATAAATGCTTAAATTTTCCCTTTAACAATGAAATATTCACTATCCACCACAATGGATTTAACCCGTTGTCCTCCAAAAGAAACTTTTCCTTAGATTTATTTTGGCCTGAGCCTACGGAGCCTTTAAAACCATGAGAAGACTTCTTTTTCTTGTCTTATCAAAAGTTCAAGGCAAATAAGATAGCAGAACTATCCCTCTGAAACATGTACCCACCCACCACCGAGCCTACCATCCTAGATGAAACCATGATCGAGCCTAAAGAAATTCCAAATAACCAAGACCAACCTAACATAGAACCTTCACCTACCTCCTACAAAAGACCAAGAGACATTGAAAACAACCATGTCACACCTCCTAGAATAAAACAAGTTTACAAAGTCAAAGAGAAAGTGGTTGAACAACCTCCTATGGTTCCTTCTATTCCTCCGCTTAAGGAAGAAAAGAACCTATAGTTGACCAACCCGCACCTACACAAACACAACTTGAAAATCAAACTAAAATAAACAAAGGTGCTAGAGAGCATAGGCATAGATTTCATGCCCTTGCTCATAGGTTACATGAAGAATTAAACAAAGAAAATCAAAATCCAAACTTGACTGAAACAACGCATGCTGACCCTACTCTCGCCTTGAAACAAAAGAATCCAATACAACAACCACAACAAGATTTGAACTCTTCCATGGACATTATCATTAGACCTCTTGTTATGATTAACTTGGATGATGATGACAAGGTTGCTAAGATTCATGAAGAGGTACATAATGAATTTAATACATTGTTTTCCTCTTCTATCATGAGCTTAAACGACAATTCTCCTAAAAGGAGTGTTGAACTTGGTAATGACCCTAGTTCAAAACTTGTTATTGTCCCTTTAGCTAGTTGTTTGCCTTTGGTATATAATGAGCATGATTGAGATGTGGAAAAAATACTCATAGGTTGAATCACATGTGCCTTACTAGTCTTTTGCATTATTTCTTCTTCTTTTTCATTTTTTGATTGCATATACATATTGTGATCCCCTATGTTGTTTTGTTCGATGTCTCTCTCTTTGTGAAATTCCTCTATTTGTACCTTCATTTTTCTCTATGTCGTTATTCTTTCATCTTTTCACCTTTTCTCCCTTTTCATTTGTCTTGTGTTTTCTTTTTGGGGATGACATAAGGTGTTAGGACATTCATGTCTCTTCCATATTGACCCAAAAGGATTTTCCTTTGCTTTTTTATTTATCTCTTTTTCATTTGTCTTGTGTTTTCTTTTTAGGGATGATGCAAGGCATCAAGACATTCATGTCTCTTCCATGTTGACCCGAAAGGTTTTTCTTTGTTTTCACTCTCTTTATGTCATTCTTCTAGTTCTCTATGTATTCGAGGAATGATGATAGTTATGAGATCTCTAAAATTATTGCAGCAAGAATATACTGACCCCAAATCCATAGATCCCTTATGTGTTTGATGTTTTTATTTTGGGGAAAACCCCTCTCTTTTCCTTTTCTTTTGCATGACGTAGTTTTTCTCAAAAACATACTACTTGGCATAGGGCTTTCCAAGTTAGCTCTCATGTCTTCTTTATTGCTAGCATTTATCATTTGCTACTTTAAAGTAATTTCTCATAGCATGGTGTTTAGAAATATCTTTAAAGTGGGGGCATACATTGGTATTATTCTTTTGCATTTTTTCTTTTCCATTGTTCATGGTGTAGTTTTCTTGTTTCATACAATGCATTTTTTGCTTTGTGGATGACATTGGGTGTGTTTTCCTTTAGGAGCATGATCTCTCTTAGCATATTACATTCCTCTTAGTGCCTTGATGTGACACACTGCATCCCCTAAATTGAGAATCTTTTATTCTTTGATTGGTCCCCTCTTGGAGACATTAGGCACAATGTTCCCTAAGTTAAGACCTCACATGAACTAAGCAAGGATCCTTTGAACATTCCCTATTTTTCATTTTGCATTTGCAATTCTATGGCCACCTTGCATAAAATATCTTGCATGCCTATAGAGCCATCTTTTTTTTCATGAGCTCTAATCATACAAATTTTTGCTTGTCTCATGAAGCTCAAAAACCATTTTTTGTGTGGTGCCTTATTAAAGTTATCAAGGTGTATAAATTTTGTATGGTTTGACAGGAAGCCCAACTGAGGCATGAATTTCCCTTAGCTACTTGCATGTGAGTATGAGTGCATATTGATCATGTGTGTATGTGTCTCACCTATTTTGTATACCCACCCAACAAACAACCAGGATTTTTGTTGCCTCAGAGTGAGCCCGCATTTTTTGGGCAAACAACCTAGATCTGATCCACATTGCGATGGACAAACTGTCAAAGTTTGATCTGACTCTTTTATTTTTACCTTTTCTCTTTTTCCTCTTTGATAATGTATACTTGTGCTTTGTTGTTGCTCTTTATATCATTCTCATGTGTGTTCTTTTGTGCCTATGTTGGTTTATTATGGGATCTTGATCCTATGGGCTTGATCACTCCTTTTGATCATTTTCATCCCATCTTGCTGGTATTGACACACTTGGACTCCTCTTGATGTGTTTTTATCTACTTTAGTGTGAGTTTGAAGCAAGTTCATCCTCTCACTAAAATGGGGGCTAAATGTAGTGTCGAAAAATGTCATTAGGACATTTTCACACTTGTTTGGGCCCTCTTTGTTGAATTGAGCTTAATGTTTCCTTGATTTAGTGTTCTAATGTGGTTGACTTATTCACATTAGGTCTTGGGCCCTTGTGAATTAATGAATTTAAATGGTACCTTTCTAAAGTGTTATGAAGTGTTATAACTCACTTTCACACTTTTCTAAGGTTTTATTAATTAATTAAACCTAATAAACCTCTTTTTAACCTTTAATATTGCCTTATTTTAAAGTTTTGTGAAGTGTTGTAACACACTTTCACACTTTTCTAGGCTTGTCATTAATATTTGGGATTTCTTATTTTTTAATTGGTCTTATTTTGCATCCACAAGCCTCATTTAATGCATCTTTTCGAGGATAATCTTGACACAAATCATTACACAATCATAATTTAGTTGTTTCAAGCTTGAATGGCCCAAATTTAGTGATTTGGGACTCATTTTTCACCTTGGGTGAATGAGTCCCACCTAGATTTTTGGGTCTCAAACCTAGTTTCACACATTTCTAAGCATTTTTAAATTTCGTCCCAAAATTTAGGCCTGATGGGACTCATTCGCCACCTTGGGCGAATGAGTCCCATGTGGCCCAAAATCAAAATTAATTCAATTTTTTGGTGGGATTTTATCCTCCTCGATCCAATGTCGGCTTGTAGTGTTGTAATTTCAGGAATTCTTACATAATTGAGTATAAATATAGGTTCTTTCATATATTTTTCACCTAGCAAGTTGAATGAGCATTCTTATAGAAAATTTGAGTTCACAAGAGCATTCAAGAGTCTTCAAGGGTAGATTATCAAGAATTTTAGAGCAACATTTAAGCATCAATCATCATGTCAAAGATTTCATGCATCATGTTTGGTTTGGATCTAACAATTGTGATGTAGAATTTTGTGATTCAAGCAACTATTTCATTGAAGATCTATCACCTTCAAGCAAGAGTCAAGATCTACATCTATTGGAGCCATCTCATACATGTTTGCAACCTCTTATTGCTAGGGTTTGGTGAGTTGCAACATCATATTTTTTTAATTTATCATTCTCCATTCCTATTTCATTTTATTTCAAAGTTTGATTACCAACAAGGGGTTTGACCAAGGAAAACCCCTATCCACTAACCCAACAACATTTTCCCCTATCCTTTGTGTGTGATTTGCAGGTCTACGTTGCATATTTCTTAAGGATCAAGATTGGAGAAAAGTTGTCAAATCATTCAAAGTTGTCAAAGTTGTCATCAATTCTTGGAGAACATTGGAGAACACCTACAGGTTGCAAATCAGGGTTTCAAATATGGAACTCAATTAGGAAGGATAAAGTAGATAGAGAAGAGCAGGATCAAACTTTGAAGCTTCAAAAAACCCTAACTGGACTGATTTTCTACTTTTGGTGAATGAGTTCCAATTTCAGTCAAAATCTAGATTTTTGCATATTCAGAGACCCTTTTGGGAGATTCATGTTCCCACATAGAAACCCAGAATCTAGATTGATTCACCTAGCTTGACGAATGAGTCCCACTCAGCATTAAAGTCACATTTTCCATAGTTTTAGATCTCAATTCAATCATTTCCATATATCCCAGGTGCACACTTTCTTTTTTGTAGTTTTCTATGTTGTTTCATTACATTTCTACATCATTTTGTAGGTCATTGCATTGAATTAGGGTTTAGTGTTTCATCTTCCATTTCATTAGTCTTTCCAAGTTCTTACTTGGTGGTGAACCCCTTTTTAGTTTGCATTTAGCCCCTAGAACAACCCTCTTGCAATATCTCTTTCTCTTTTGTATTGAGATCTCAGGGGTTTTTTCTTGAGTGAAATTTGGTGAAGAATGTCATTCTAGGTCCTAAACCCTAGAAGTAAAGCCACAATTTTTCACCTTCACACCAATAAACCACGACCTCTACACTACAAATCCAATCTCTGAACTTGTAATTTTAAAGAACCTACAAATTAATGGAGGTCTAAGAATTAATGGATGTCTTTAGAAAATTAATGGGCACACACAGGTCTTAAAATTTCTCATGACCTACACACAGTCGAGTCACGGCCTGCAAAACCCCAAATCACTAGCAAAAACACAAATTGTGTCTTCAACAAATTGAATCAGTGTCTCCCACAAGTTGAATCGGCCTACAAATTGACTAAAACACAAGCCACCAATTTTAAATGCTCCTCCAAAAATTCAAACGTCCTCATGTGAGCCTACAAGAAAACACCCACACATGGGCCTGTAAATAAAAATGTCACCTCAAGAGCCTGCAAATCACGTTGGAACCACTAGCAATGAGAAAAATGCCCCTTGCAGATTGAAATGTGGGTGCTTATGCAAAATTCTTCATGCAAAAAATAGAGAAATAACACTTGCAAGTTTGAAATGCCTCAAACAAATTGTAAATTGTGCCCTTCAAACATTGATCACAACCTATGGGAAGAAAATGCGCCTCAAACCACACCTCTCGCAACAGATGAAATACATGTACATCAGAGGAAAAAAAAAGATCACCCCTTGATGACTAAGAATGCACCTAGGATTTAAAGCACCCCCTCAAAATTGAGAATCAGGCCTCCAATCACAAAAAATAGGAAAGTCACGCTCACAAACAATGCCTTCAATCAGCAACAATCACCATTGTAGAGGAAAATCATGCAATAGATGAAAAAATATCCTACAACACAATAGATCGATCTGCTTTCTGGATTCTAGCTTAGGTTTGAGATGCCTCCTCTTTGCAACTATTGATATATAGGTAGTAGTATTTGTAATGGCTAGTGATGAGTTGAAGGCTTCAAACCCTCCTATGATTTAATCGATGCCACCAATCTACCTTCAAAATTACACTTGCAACCTCCAACAGATAAATTGTGCCCTCTTTACCAAAAAAACACCACCTCCAACACAAAAATAGAGCCCTCCAAATGAAGGAAATTATGTCCTCCACTCTCTCACGTGCGGCATGGGAAAAAGGGAGATATCATGTCCTTGGGGTCAAATCATGGCTATTGAAAAAAAGAATCGCATTCTTTAATTGGAAACTATGACCTTTGTGCATGAAAATAGTGCAGCCTCAAGCAAATTGATGAATACCTGCCTTAGATGAAATGAAACGTTGTAATGACTTGCCCTCCAAAAATGAAACTATTTCCACAAATCAAAAATTTTAGTCTCTAATAAGAAAGTGGAAACCACCAAGCCTTCACACAGTGTGATTTCTAGCCTCAAAATTTTCTTCAATGTAGTTCAAACAACCACCATTGAGAATAAATACAACAATCATAGCAAATAAATGATCGCAAAAACTTCTGATGAAAAATATGAATGGAGGGTAGAATGGTTGGCTTTGATACCATGTAGGTGGAGACCACCAAACCCAAAATCGCCATCTACAACAAAAAAAAACCTTCACAATGCACGAGAGAAGCACACGTTATTTCACCAAAAGTGAATGTAAATTGAGATGGCATAAATTACATAATGTACAACCTTTTAAAGGAAAGAAAAATGCAATAGGTGAACAACCACCCAGTACGGTAAAAAACCAATTTCCTTATGTTAAACTTAACACACTAACATTTAGTACTTCATTTTTGTACTTTAGCATATATCAGATAACATTGTCATCTCTCTAAAGTAGGGGAAAAAGTAACATATCTAAAATTACATATCCTTATAATTTCACACTACATTTTGAATACTCTTTAGCATATACTCTCCTATAATAAAATAGGGATGTCTCGAACCTAGCCTTAGCCTATTTTTCCTTCACTAGATTGTCAAGTTTCTACATCATGGTCATATTCTACTTACTAACTTGGGATTACATGCTTTATTTTGAGTGATTTTTCTAGGATATGAGCTTGATGCATGGACATCCATGTGATGCACTAGCATCCCATAATTTTTTAAAAATGTTTATTTCCACTTAGCTACTTACTAATGCCTATAGTAACACTCACCTATCTAATAAAACATGTTTTGCATCTAAATTTGATTATTGAGCTTCCACTTCTTCTACATACTCACAAATATTTTTAAAACTATTCTAAGTTACACAATAATTCTCTCTTCTTTTCATCTTGCTAGTTATCTCTCTTTTGGTTGCAATGAAAATACTTCATTGGTGTAACAAGCTAAAATTCTAAAGCACAATGGAAAGCTTGAAGTAGTAGTTTTATTCTAGACATATTCAACATTTTCCCTCTCTTCTCCTTAATCTTTGGGATAGTAGTATCTTTCAGTTTTTACCTTATGTTGGTTATATTATTAGTTGCATATTCTTCACTTCTCTCTCATTCAATTATTGGAAAATTTCTTTGGTGATTCCTCACCTTCCACTATATTATTGGGTGATCCCACAAACCTAGTTTACAATTTTTAGGAGGAACTAATTTTTGTTGAAATCACATATTTTTAGAAATTATAATGATTTAAGCCTTAAAAAGTTCCATTTAAAGCATTCCAATTGAATAGGGTTTGATCAAACTACCTTAGATCAAACCCCCTTGGATAGAACCCCGCTAGTTTTAAACCATATATATAACGAAGTCTCCTTTACACCTATCAAAATGCTGATAAAAAACCACTTTTGATTTACCTTTTGGGGGATCAAATGAATTTACTTAAAAATTATTTTTTGTAATTATGTAGTCCTTATTATAAGCTTCCCAAAAGTATAAATTTAAATAAATTTAATTTTATTATTATATTTATTTTTTATTTCTTGTGAATGTAGGTTTTTCACCAAAAATCAAGCTCTTTGTTCTGAACGAGTGGAAAAAAATAGATTATCAAAATAAAAAATAAAAAATATGAGTGCACCAGATATTGAAGTCCTTGATCTAACAAAAAAAAAATTGATACATACAAAAAACGTTACGCGTTATACGATCCGCTATGTCGAATTGTAATTGGTTTGACTTTGAAACTTGATTAAAGAAAAAATACTCAATAAAAAACTATCTAACCAAGTGGAAGCACTAGATATTGGAGTTACAAATCTAAATTTGAAAGAATTAGAATTTTATCCTTCATGGAAAAAAAATTATGTGTTATACGGTGAGTGTCACTTTTTAAAAATGTTATTTTCTGAAGAAGAAAAAACTAGTTTTTGAGGGAGATGGAAAAGAAGTGCAATTTGATTCCAAAAAATTTGAAATAAATATATTTAGAATCTACAGACAAAATTTCACGAAACTCTAGTTTACATCATCTTCAAATTCCTCACGATTTAGCCGCTAAAGGTGCTCGAAAGTGAAGATTTAGTTAAAAAATATATTTCAATGTCCAGTTTGGCCAAAAATTGTAAACCACTATTGTGGGATCACTCTATTCTATTTTATACACATTAAGGTGTTTTTCATGGTAGACTAGGGATTTAATATTGATATATTTCTTTTTATTTATCACTATTCTTAGGACCTTAGACACGCTTAGACTAAAAGCACACATTATTTCAATTATTTCTACGCCTTGGGTTCTTGCAGAGGTTAAAATACCAACATACAAGCTTGACCACTCTTGCCAAGCTCCTAAGTAGCCCTAAAAATTCATCTCCTTTTTAACTATAAATACTTAAGAAAAATGTTCAACTACACAAAGGTTTGCATATTTTTTATCATTCATATTTTCTCTTTAAAACATAAAGGTTTAGCTATATTTCTTTATATATGCATCATATTTTATTACCTAGAGTGTTGTTGTATATTGTGTGTTCTTTGTGTAGTTGAGAAAGAGCACTTAGGAGAAAACATGAGTTTACTTGGATTTTGAATCATCGCATGTCGTATAGATGATAGTGTGTCATTCCAAAGCCTATGCATTTTGTTTGCATTCTAAATAGAGGCTTCCTAATTCTAGTCCTAGGTTCTTCTTGATTAGTTAATTTTGTTCCAATTTCAATATATCAACATATTTTAACTTTTTTGCATTATTTTAGCTTAGCAAGAAAACTTTTTCATGAAACATGTCTAGAATAATCTAAAAAAAATGCTCTTTTATATTAGAAAATAATAGCAAAAAAATATTTTATTTTTACAAACTAAATTCATCCTAAAGATTAGGAAAGCATATAACTTAAAACACTAAACATGACTTTCTAAATTTAAAACTATTTTCCATAATGAAATTTATCAAATTATATCAAGAAATGTATTTTAATTCCAACACTAAACACTAACCTAGCCCTTTCATAATGAAATTTACCAAATTCTATCAAGAAGTGTATTTTAATTCCAACACACCCTCTAAAAAATACTCATATTGACATCAATTATAATACCAAATTTTAAATTTTAAACATAATATAATTTACTTCTAATAAATTTTAGAGAAAAAATAATTATAACAAATCATGTTTAATTCTAATCATTTTTTTTATCATAGAATTAAAATTATTTCAATAATTTTCATCTTATAAATAGTAATTTTAATAAAAGATTATATCATTTTCCATATAATTAAAATTTTAATAAAAAATTACTCTTTAAAAAATATTAACGTGCCCATTGAACCTATGGGTACAATAGGTAGCCCGTAGCAATAAAGTTGCCCTTCCAGGAACGTCATTTTTGGGGACAAAAGCTACACCCGGTGTCTGCTCTTGACTTTTGGAACAAAGAAGCATTGAATCGGATGAAACCCTCGGTATCGCCGTAACATACGGAGTTTTAAGTCGTAAGTTAATGGGGTCAATGGTCCACGCAGAATGATGGAAGGCTCTTTAACATGTAAACGGGTCAAAGTCCACGCGCAATAATAAGGTTATAATTACATAGTTAGCTTACCAGATTTGCGTTGTACTCGAAGTTTCATAGGTTAGTGGTCGATTTATTTTGCTTAAAGTCGGTGATTCAAAGGTTCTGTGCATGAAAGCTGCTCAAACCACACCAAATGGATATGCATCAAAGAGCATATATTATTTTCAAACCATGCCACGAATTTTGATTAAAATCTAGAAATCTAAAACAATATAAGTCAAAGAATATATTATTTTCAAACCATGGCATGAATTTGATGAATGTCGATGTGATGGAGATGTGTGCAGACTCATCAATCTTCTTATAAAAGGGCTTCGCCCCAAGTCTCTCCCTGTATCGCCTTTCTCTCTGCAAAGACCCCGCATATAAACTTAAATGGGATTCCAGATGAAAGTTGTCCTGATTGCAATGATTTCCATTCTATGCTTCTCAATCCATGGAGGTAAGTTATTTCAGCGTTGCTAATAATGCTAATCTGAATACAGATTTGTACTATAGAATAAGTCAACAGTAGAATTGTTGAGAACCCAACATATTGAATTTGAATACAAGTGAATGGTTTTTCTGTACGAATCTGTTTTTTTACTGATTCGTGGGAATTCATCTGGTTAATTTTGATTCAATCTGCAATATGCATCGACCCATATGCTGAATTTTGTCCCCTAACTTTTCTGCTTGTGCAGGTGCTCAGGAACAGAGTATTGGAGTTAATAATGGAAAGACAGGAACAAATTTGCCACCAGAAGACGAGGTAGTGACTTTATTGAAAGCGAACAACATTGGGAAATATAGGATTTTCAAACAAGAGCCCACTGTACTCAAAGCCTTTGCGAATTCTGGGATCGAATTAACTGTGGGAGTCGCTACCGATGATTTGGAGAGGATCTCCTCCGACCAGAGCGAAGCAAATAAGTGGGTAGATGAATACATTAAGGCCTATATCCTGCTACCAATATCAAGTACATTGCCGTGGGCAATGAGGTCTTGGGAAAGACTTATAAGGCCCAGTATTTAGTTGGTGCGATGAAAAACATCCTAACCGCGCTTGGGAATGCCAATCTGCAGAATAAAATAACGGTGTCAACGGCCCACGCCGCCACCGACATAATCGGTCCATTCGCCCCTCTCACTCCTTCCAATGGAACTTTCACTGATAATGTGAAGACCGACATGAGCTCTGTTCTGCAGTTCCTGGCCGAGAATGGGTCTCCGTTTATGGCCAATGTGTATACGTATTTCACCTACGACAGCAACAGAGACTCGTATAACATAGATAACGCTTTGTTCAAACCCTCAGCTCCTGCTATCAAAGATGGAGATCGGAGCTACACAAGTTTGTTTGTTGCGATGGTTGACACAATCTATTCTGCCATGGAAGGCATGGGATATCCCGATATTCCAATTGTAGTCACAGAAAGCGGATGGCCCTCTTATGGCACTGGGGTAAAAGCCTCCATTGCTACCATTGACAATGCCCAAACTTACAATAATAATCTGATCAAACATGTGCTGTCCACCGCAGGGACGCCAAAAAGGCCCGGAAAGAGCATTGAAACTTTCATCTTCGCTCTTTTCAACGAGGACCTCAAGACAGGGGACGAGACAGAGAAACACTATGGCCTCTTCTATCCCAACAAAACCGCCGTCTATCCTGTTAACTTTACCCCCTAGTTGCCCTGACTAACAATCTGTAGCTATAGCTACAGCCGCTGCCTAAGCGGTAAGAATAAAAGCAAACCCCAAATAAAATTGTTAGTGCGTGCTGGGTTGTCGCTAGTACGTACTATTTGGCAAGCCACTGATAAATAACCTGTAATGTTTGTATTTTAATTATAAATTGAAGAGAGTAATTGAATAGACATGTTGAATTTTGGTTCTATTTTGGATTTATGGTTTGATGTATAAGAAGTGCGACAGTCTGAGTCTGTCAACAATCAGATAAATTTGAAAATGGAAAATAACGCGTTTTCAATAATTAATTTCTATGAATTGATTAAATGTAATTTTCGATATAAATGAAATTATATTGATTTGAGTTGATAAAGTGGAACGGATCAAATTAATTAAAATTGAATAATAAGTACAATCACATTATAAATAGTAATTAATGAAAGGGAAAAAAATAAAGTTATAGGAGGGCCTACATACCACCACATTTGATTGCAAGAAGAATGTGGAGCACTAAGCCAACTCTTTTGGCATATTCCATCATTTACCCATATTGTTTGTTTGAGTTGTTATTATTTGTTTGTTAGGTTTGTTTTGATATGTGTGCATAATTTGTTATCTAGTGTGAACCTTGTGAGTGCCATTTAATGTACTCTGTTCACCACCTATTATCTGTATAAAAGTCAATCTCATAATATAATTTTGCAATAAACTCTATTATGGTATCAAAGCAATAGAGTTCTTGGAGTTCATTCTCAAGTCTTTGTGATGAATAAGGGGTTGAGTATGAAGTGGTGTAGTAAGTGTGAATGTCTAGAGGAGGAAAGGTCGAGGTAGATGTCATTGCAGTTGTTGGTTACTAGATTTGGTTGAAAGAGGCATGCTATGGGAGATATTTTTTGGTTTTGAAAGAAAAAGCCAATTGTTGAATCACAAGTTTTCCATTGCAAACATTTCATAAAGAAAAAAGAGGGTTCATATACTATATTAATAGCTAACAAACCTTTTAACATCACCAAAATATTGCTACACCAATGAAGCAAACTATTGATTCATTGAAAAAACACCAATACAAATATTACAATACAGTTAGAGCGGTTTATAATAGTATTGCTCATACTACCATTTGTTTTCTAAAAAGAAACATACCATCCTAGGTAAATTTTAACTAGAAAGAAATACAAAAGACCTGTATTATATTGAACATATACTCTCGCTCATACAATACAAAAGAAACAACACTTAAAAACTAAAGAAAAATCTATCACAAAAGGAGAAAAGTGTGCTAGCAGCTTCTAAACCAATACAATAGCATATAGGGTCCACTTGCATAGCCTCTCCAAGAAAATACTTGCATCTAGAACAACCTAGCAATGTACAAGCCAAAAAATATTTTTTTCAATAATGAAAGCCCTTTTTATTAAAATACAACTATGTGGAGATTTTGAGGAGAATGTATTAGCAAATGTCATAGCACATTACAAGTGTCAAAATTTTTTAAACCAACGCATTTACATCTCTCAAAAATATTAAGAAAATTGGATAGAAAGAGGACAACAAAAATAACAACTATCAACCATAAATGGGTGGTGGAATAAGCTATATGTCTTCAAAAACATGATGTGATGTCATTAAAGAATTGGTGTCTTCAATGTCCCCCTTAATGCTTAATGTGAAAACACCCATCATTTTCCTTAATCTTTCAAAAGTTTATTTTGAAACTACCTTAGTGAGTATATCAACAAGTTGATCGCTGGTTTTACAAAACCTTACTTCAATTTATCCCTCAATCACAAGATTTCTAACAAAGTGATTTTGAATATCAATGTATTTTGTTCTAATATGGAAAATAGGATTTTTGGTGATAGCAATTGTTGAGTTATTGTCACAATATATAACAGTTGGCATTTTTATTTTATTTTTATATGTATAATAATTCTCCTCAACCATATTGCTTGACAAGAAGCTGAAGTTGCAACAACATAATTAGCTTCAGTTGTGTTGGCAACTACAAATTTGATGAATTTATAGCACGCATAATCATCCTTGACTTGGTGAAAAAAGCTTGTTTTTATGCCTCGTGACAACCAACTGGCTTGAAACTTTTGACATTAGGGTAAAAGCACAAAGTTGCATCACACTTTTAGCCAACTTATCAACACAATTGAATTTAAGTATTTCAAACCAAAAATCATTTTTTTTCAAACATATGATCTAGTAAGATTCATTCTAGCTAAGATATTTCCACAACTTTTTCAACCAAAATTGTTGGCTAAAAACATATGGAGCGCCACTTTGAGTTTAATTTACCAAAAAAATAAAATTATTTGAAAAGCTTGAAGTTTCAATAACTCCTACTAATGTAAATAACATTTTTTTAAAATTATAAAAAATACCCTTTTGTAGATCTATAAGTGTAATTTTCAAAAACATATTTATTTTAATAGTTTAATTATTATTTATATTTTATATTTTGTTTTTAATAAAAGTGGGTTATCAACACAAAATATTAGGTTGATTACCATGCCAAGGAAAAATACTTAAACTTATTAAAAAAAAAATTGAAAAAATATGATGCACTAGATAAAAGAATCTATTTCAAGATGGTATAATTTTTTTCCATTTTAGATAAATATTTAATATGAAAGTTTGTCAATGGAAATAACTATTTTTGATTCACACACATTTTAATATTTATTTAAAAATATTTATTTATCAAAATTGGAAATATATATATATATATATATATATATATATATATATATGCATATATATATATATATGCATATATATATGCATATATGCATATATATATGCACTAAAGTTTCAAGTTATAAATACACACAAAAAATTGAAAGAAAAAATTTAAATTAAATACTATAAAAGTTTGATGTCTTATGCAACTTCATTTTTCAAAATTTTATCAGCAACTAAATTATAGTTTTAAAAACTAGTTTTAAATAATTTTTTTAAAAAAATTAACATATACAAACATAAAATATACTAAAAAATACATATTTTACTAGTTTACATCATTTCAAAATTTAAAACATATTGCCACTTTTTAGAGATTCAAGTTTAAAAGTTGGATCAGTGTTGGTTGTTTCCTTTATAAAGTGTGACATAGCTTTGTGTTTTTACCCATTAAAATTTAAAATTATGTGGCTCACCCTTAGAATCCGATTGGTAGAAATTTTTTATAATTGGTCAAAAGTGTGCAAATACATTTTGGTGGCTCCCAAGTGAGTTTTGATGACAATTTGAATGTGCTAGCATTTTTTAGTGAGTCCATAAGGTCCCTTAAAAAGTTTTATTTTCTTTGTTCTGGCAACAACATCGCTTTTCATTTGTCATCAATAGCTTATACCTCCAATTCATGATGATCGAGGAAGTTTTGTGGTCCAAAATAAAAAATAAAAAAATTGAACTACCTATCAAAGGCCCCAATTTACAAAGGAATCCCCAAAAATTAGATTACTATGAAAATTCTAATGATATGAAGAGGATTAGAGTCAAATATAAATAATACTTGAATTTTTTTTATCTCTCAAATCTTGTTTGTGCCTGTGGTGATGATATCATCATTTGACCTACAAAAAAATTAAAGGTGTCATTTTTACTTTGTTGTAATTCTAAAATTACTTAGAATATTTAAATATTTTATATATTTTTAAATACATGAATGGTAGGAAAATTAATGTTTTCAAAGGTTTTAAATAGTCTTCAAAGGCGAATCATATAAAATGGGCACTTTATTCAAATTCTACTAAGAGTTATGTTGAGGGTCGACTTCCCCTTAAATCCAAGTTGTCACATGGCTTATGCCCATTGTTGTTGTGAGTGGAGAAAAACAAAGAAAACTTGCATTAGCTTTTGGGATAGCAATGTGTTTTTAGTGGTTTGAGGTCTTATTATTTCATAATATGTATGATTCCTTTAAAATCTCAATTCTACACATGCATGATGAAGACTATTAAACTTTTATTTCCTTGCATTGCACCTTGGTCTTGTCTACAAAACACATGGTAGAGGATCCCTACATCATAATTTTGAATTAAAAACAAGAGGGAAGAGTTGTGATAGCCTTAGGTGGTGTAATTTGACTATCCTCTAGTTGTTGACTGGGTGCTAAAGGTTGTGTTGAATATGGTTCGACTACTGAGATGGAGTGTATGATGCCATTTCCTTGGCTTCTATGTGAAAATATAAAAAGAAATGAAACATGTATCTATTGTCCCCAACTGTTGCACCATTTTTTAGTGCCATGTCTCCTTTCTAGACTTGCAATTTATCTTTGAACAACGATGAAATGGAGACCCTTCACATGTAGAGATTTTGGGTAGAGTTTTGAAATTATCTACAAGTTGCAAATGATGGTTTTCACCTCTCAAAAGTTGAGATTGTAAATATTATCATGCCATGGCAACAATTTTGATGTTTGAACCATTTTTGGTGTGCTAGTCAACATAAAAATACCCCTACTAAGAAAAAAATGACCCAGGAGAATACCATTGGTGTGCTAGTTAGCATAAAAATTCCCCTATTTAGCCAAACATAAGCACACACATTTGCACATGTGAACACCAAATATACATGGAAACCCAAGATGGGAAAAACCACAGTGAGAACAACTGCTTAGATCTACTATCCAAATCCATCCTCACAAAGCTTGAACATACAAGTGAATTTTACAATATGAAGTAGGAACCAACCTACCAGAGACACCAATCCTCTATTTTATCTATAGGCACCAACCAATTGGAGACACCGATCCCTAACACAGATCAATACTGCAAGTAGAACACCAATCCTATCAAATTTTACATAGATAAAGTTTGTGTAACTTCAATAGTAGTTGAATACATCTCATACACTTATGAATTGGCTATAGATACTCTTCCACACTCGTTATGATCTTCTAATACTAGTGCACACTTTTGATCAAACTCTCCTTGAATTTCCTTATATTTCCACCACCTTCTCTTCAATGTATGCTTCACAAAAATTATGATTCACAGTTTCAATACACATTATGCATCCACACAATAGAGGAATATATGCATGGAATTACATTAATACTCTTCCATGTCAACATAGGGTGGACCTAAATTCAAATTTTGTAAAACATGTAGCAGGTTGGTCCAAAATCAAATTTTGTTTCCGTCAAAAGAACATGATGTTGTGCACTACCACAGGGACCTTAACCAAGTCTTATCTTGACATCACACACTAGTTTTGAATACTGCATGCTACTAGCTATTACCACATAGGTCACATACACCAACTAGTTGACAAGTAGGCACAAAGAATCTTCTATCACTTCAATATTTTTGCACACTGAACATATCCTTAAAAAACTCAAGAATATGATAGGAAAAGTGTAGAAATACTCTCCTCTCAAACTACAGACCCAAACTATCCCTTTTAAATAAATGTTGGCCATAATTGTATTACTAGAGAAATCTCTCTACCTTGAGAAATTAAACTGAAACATTCTAGTACAGACTTTTAAATCACTTCTATCATAGTGAATAGATGAATGCATGATATTCCAAGCATACACATTACTCCTTGATACACAACATGCTTCTGAACCACAAAAAATCCAATAGCTAATAATGATATGACATTAGAATTACCAACATATAATATATGCAACCACACTGATCTTTTGACATACAACATACTTCTGAAAATATAACTAGTAACATATATTTCTGCAAATCTCTACAACTCAAAATGATATGATAGGGGAATATAATGATATACATGTACTTCAAGTAGCATTACACACTTGATACAATGAACTATTTTGACATTAATGTAAACCTCTATTCAACAATCTCCCCCTTTGTCATTGATCGCAAATAGCAAAAAGTTGTGCCACCCAAGAAATTGGTTTGACACACATGAAGACAAATCTAATGTGTCAAAATAGAGTTCCACATTTTCTCCTTAGTAGATATCTACAATTTTGAGTTCTTCTTTCTCCCCCTTTGACATCAATGGCAAAGGTCAACAATTTTAGTGGCTTTTCTCCCCCCATAAATTCATTCTTCAAGCAAAAAGACCATAACAAGTTCAAATGTGGAGAAATGCAAAGCATTTCTTTGAACCTCCCTAACTGTAGCAACCTAGTCTTCGGTCTACAGGCTCTAGAAACACCTATTGTAACTTATGTGTTCTAAGAAAAACATGCATAATTCTCACTTTCCTCTGATGAACTTCCAAACCATGGGGCCATATCTTGAAATGTGGAGGAATGTGGAACATTCTCCAAAGCTTCTTTAGGACAACTCCTCTTAAGTCCATACCAAACTGCTTCTAAAAAATATTTTGCAAGACCACCAAGCCTTCTTGTGACAGGGAGACCAAGCTCCCCCTCAACTTGTACTTCCTCTTGATTCAGGATGAGAGAGAAAAAAATCCCAGCTTCTACCAAATAAATTAATGATTCTCCTTAGGAAGTGGTTTTGTAAAAAATTCTACTACTTGCTCCTTGGTCTCAACATACACCAACTTCACCTCTTTTTTTGCAACCTTCTCTCTCATTAAATAATACTTGCATAATATGTTTTGTCCTTGAGTGCATAACCAGATTCTTTGAAATATTTATGGCATTGGTATTATCACAAAGAATGAAAATTGGTTCATCATATTCAATATTTGTCTCCTTCAAGTTTTGCTTCATCCAAATCTCTTGAGTGCAACATGAAGCTACCACAATGTATTCTACTTTTGTTGTAGATAAGGAAACTGAATCTTTTTTCCTACTTAACCAAGACACCAAACTATCACTAAGAAAGAAATCTCCTCTACTTGTGCTCTTCTAGTCATCTATGCTTCCTGCTCAATCTAATCTATGTATCCAGTTAGAGTGAAATTTTCACTCTTTGGATACCATAGGCCAAAATCTATTGTAGCCTTTAGATATCTAAAAATCCTCTTTACTAGTTTGACATGAGTTTCCTTAGGTGCTACTTGGAATCTTGCTACCATTCCAATTACCTGCCTTATATCTAGTTTAGATGATATCACATACATGTAAAACTACCAATCATGGAACTATACAAGGTTTGGTTTTCCAGAACTTAGATTCATCATTTATACTCAACTTACATGGAGTTCCCTAGGTGTACCCACCAATTTGTAATATTCCATCTTGAATAATTTACTTAGCATCTCCTTTATGTATTTTTCTAAGAAATGAATATGCCTTTTCCTAATTGTGCAATCTGTAAACAAAGAAAGAAACCAAGCATTGACATTTCAAACTCACTTTGCATTGCATTATAAAACATATCACACATTTCATCACTACTTCCACCAAAGATAATATCATCTATATAGACCTCCACAATCAATAGTTTATCACCTTTTGTGTATATGTATATATTACTATCTACACTTCCTCTTTGGAACCCTTGCTCTTGCAAGTACTTATCCAACCTAGAATAATAAGCTCTAGGAGCTTGCTTGAGACCATAAAGATCCTTCTTCAATCTGCATACATAATCTAGATTTTCTATGCATTGAAACCCTTCTAGTTGTTCAATGTAGACCTTTTCTTCTAAATGAACATTTAGTAATGTTGACTTCACATCCATCTGATATGCATTGAAATTCTTGAATGTTGAAAGAGCTAAAAACATCTTGATTGCTTCTAGTCTTGCTATCAGATAAAATGTCTCTTCAAAATCTATGCCTTCAACCTAAGAGAATATCCTTTACACACAAGTCTAGCCTTGCTCTGTATCACTTCACCTTCTTCATTTAGCTTTTTACTAAAGAACCACTTAGTACCAATGACATTCACTCCTTTAGGTCTTGGGACCAATTCCCAAGTTTCATTTTTCTTGATTTTGTTTAGTTCTTCCTTCATAGCATCTATCCAACCTTTCTCATTGCTTGCTTCTTTATAACACTTAGGATCTATCTTTGATAGCAATGAAAAATGTACTTGATCATTTTCCTTCTCAATTCTCCTCTAGGTTTGAACCCTAACTTGTATATCTTTATCTCTTATAATATGATCTTCAAAGTGATTCTTCTGAACATACTTTTTTGGAGCCTTTGTAACAAATTCTAAATCTTCATCATTATTGTGGATTAGTTCTTCCTCATCTTCTAATTTTAGAGTACTAGTAGACTGCATTATTTCATCAACTCTTACATTTGCGCTTGCTACAATCTTCTTTAGCCTTTTCTTGTAGCACCTATATGTTTTACTTATCATAGAGTAACCAAGAAAAATTCCTTCATTAGGTCTAGAATCAAATTTACCCAAATTTTATTCATCCCTTTTGATGTATCACTTTCCTCGAAATATTTTGAGACGTCTTACTAAAGTTGATCTTCCTCTCCGCAACTCATATGGTGTTTTGTCAATATTTCTTTTGATTTGATCTTTGTTCAAAATTTATACATTGCAGTCTGAACTACTTCTCTATAGTACATGTACGGTAGATTTTCTTGACTCAATATTGTTCTTTCCATTTCCTTTACAATCTAGTTCTTCCTTTCTACAACTACATTTTTTATGGAGTCCTAGGGGTAGAAAATTACCTCCAAATCCCGTATTCTCACAAAATTGACCATACCAATTAGAAGTAAATTCTCCACCTCTATCTAACATCAAAAATTTGATTGTTCTTCAGATTGTTTCATTCTCTACTAGTGCCTTGAATGCTTTAAACTTCTCAAATGCTTCTAAATTCTCTTTTAGAAAAGTAATCCAAGTCATTCTAGTGTAATCATCAATAAGGATCATGAAATACCTATCTCCTTGTAGACTCTTTGTCCTCATAGGTCCGTACAGATTTGTATGGATCAAATATAATGGCTTTGTTGTATAATGCTCCTTAGCAGGAAATTTTCTCTTTTTTTCCTTCATGATATGATTTGCAGCTAGTAGATTGAATCTTGTTAATCTTTGGCATATCCTATACCATTCCTCTTGAGCTAATCTTCACAATGTCGTAAAAATTAATGTGTCCCAATATTCTATGTCAATGATAACTTTCTTCCTTTTGTATAGTAAGGCAGTTTTGTCCATTCAACTCACTATTTCGATATATTTTATTGTTTGTCCTGCTCTCCTTTGCAACTAGCTCTTTGGTACTTGTTTTTAGGATTTCACAACCCTTAGCACTAAAAGATAGCTTATAACCTTTATCACACATCTTAATTTCACTTAAAAGACTATTATTTAGTTCTTCAATATACATAACTTCATGAGTTTTTGTCCTACCACTATCAAGACTCAAAATACACTTACCAATGATTTTGGCAATTAAATTATTTTCAAGAGTCACAAATCCTTCTTCAAATTTCTTGAAATTCATGAACTTACTTTTATCTCCAATCATGTGGCTAGAACTTTTGATGTTTATGATCCACATATTCTTCTCTTTTTGAGCATATAGAGCAGTTTGAGTGATCATTGTTTTTTTTGAATTTTTCTCTTTTTAGAACCTTATTCCAGACTTCATCTGATTCATAACTCCTAATTTTTTATCCTTTACTTCCTTTTTATAGTAGAGGACTCACAAAATTGCTTTTATAGTTCCTAGTAGTGTTTCCAAATTGAAGGGGCACACAATCTATTGAGAAGAGGGGTGAATTAGTAAATCAAAGTAATTACAACAATTTCAAAAACCTTTCCAACTAATTAAAATATTTTTAACATGAAGAGCATTGAACCAAAAGTAAAAAAATCATAGCACAACACAAGATCACACAGAACAATAGATTTTTGCATGGAAACTCGAAAAGGGAAAAACCACGGTGAGAATATCTCACAAGTAGAAATATAATAATGAATCTTTATAATATGGAGTAGGCACCAACCTACCGGAGACACCAATCCCAAATCCAAGAATATTCCCTGACACCAGAAAAAATCCAACCTCCCTGTAGAAAATTAATGGTAGAATATACTGGAAAAAATAGAATATTCCATTGAAACTAAGTCAGCTAGAAAAGGTTGTAGGCACCAAAAAATTAAAAAAGTAGCATAAATCCACTAGGAAAATTTTTGATGGCGTCAGTGTTGATTTGAATCTTTAAAAATTCTAGCATTAGAAATGGAGATACTACCAAGCGGTACTAATAAGATCGTCAGATGGCTTATAAGGTTGTTGATGACTTATAGTATGTTGAGTGCATGGTACATGGGGCCCACAAGGGCCTGCGTATGTAGGTACCCTACAGTACCCCCTAATAAATCACCCCCAACTAAAAAAATTAAATCTTGCTTTTATAAAAATCTGACAACTTTTTTTATTTTTTAAAATTTTTAAAAATAAGAAGTTTAAATAAAACTGACTTGAATTTATTTATTTTTTCAATTTTTTGAATGGTGCCCATAGGTTGTAAAGGGGCCATACAACCCATGTACATTTTTTTTTCCTCAAAAGCTAACAATAGAATATATGCAAATTGATAGTCAAAATTCATTAAAACAACCTCTTGAATCTAATGGTGAGGTCCTTTTCATGCCAAAATGCATCGAAAAATCACCCACCTCTAAAAATTGGAAAAAAGGTAATGGAGAATCTAGATTTGAATCCTATAACCCTTTTTGAAGAAAAAACCTCATAAATCGAGAAGGGGTTCACTCAATCCACACTCCAATACCATGTTAGAATTATGAAAAACATGAGCCACATAATCAAAGAGGAGATCTGCAAACAATAATATGGAATATTCCTCAACAAGAAAAAGATACAAAATGAACCTTAAGAATCTTCAAGGAAAACAAGAGTCCTCAAAGGTTGAGATCATGATAAGTGTCAACATTACATATGATGAGACAAAATGATCTAATAATAACTCACTTTAGTTAACATAAAAATTCACTTAGTGTATCATAGTGTAGAAAAATGTATCCCTTTACATTTTCACACTTGTTTGGGCCCTCCTTGCTAAAATTGGGCTTCTTTATGCCTTATTTGGTACTATTTTGCATCCACAAGCCTTAATTAATGCATCTTTCTGAGGATAATCCTGACACATATGTAATGACCAATCATAATTTAGTGATTTTGATTATATGGCCCAGATTTAGTGATCTAGGACTCATATACCACCTTGGGCATATGGGTCCCACCTAAGTTTCAAGGCTTGGTCTTCAATTTAGCATAAAACTAAACATTTCTTGAAATTTGTGTCCCAAGCTTAGCCTACTATGACTCATATTCCACAACTAGTAGATGAGTCCCATTTAGCTTGGACCTAATTTTGAATTCAATTCTTGGTGGGATTTTATTCTCCTATACCTGATGTTAGCTTGTAGTTTTGTAATTTTAGTAAATTTGGTATAAACAAGTATAAATACAAGGATAATTCACATAATTTCTTGTAGCAAATTAATGAAAGCATTCCTATATATATCAATTTTATGATTATAAGAGCATTCAAGAGCATTCAAGAGTGTTTATCAAGTGTTTTGGAGCCATATTCAAGATTCAAGCATCATGTCAAAGTCATCATACATCATGTTTGTTTTTGAGCTAACATTTGTGATGTAGGTTTTTATGATTCAAGCGAGCATTCAAGTCAAGATCCATAACATACAAACAAGATTCAAGATATACATTCATGTTAGCCATTACATAAAAAAATTTAGCCCTTTTTTCAAGGGTTTGGTGAGTTGCAAAATTGCATATTTGTTTGTTCATCATTCTTTCTTTCTATTTCATTTCATTTCAAGGTTTGATTACCAAAACAAGGTTTGACCAAGGAAAACCCCTATCCACTAAAAAAAAAAAAAATTCCTCTCTTTGATGTGTGATTGTAGATCTAGGTGATTTAGGTTGAAGATCCATTGAAGAGAAAGATTAGAGAAAGTTGTCAAAGTTGCAAAATTGTCAAAGTTATCATCTACATTGCAAGATCATGGAAAGTCACCTATAGGTTGCAATTCAGTGTTTCAATCTTGAAGATTTGATAAGAGATAAGCTACAAGAAACCACTAGAGCATATCAAAGTTTCAAATCAACCCTAAGACTAGGACTAAATCTCCACTTGTGGCATATGAGTCCCAGTAAACCTATTTTCAAGCATTTTTTTGTAGTACATAGTTTAGCAATTCTAGATTCATGTTTTGGATCGAAACCCTAAACTAGGACTAAATTGCCCCTACTAGTGTATGAGTCCCAGTGTGCTTCAAAATTCATAATTTTAGGAGTGCAAACCTTGTTTCAAGATTATTCAGGTTTCTAGGTGCCCCCATGTCTTTTCTTAGTTCATTCTTCTGATTTCTAGCTTCATATCTTGAGTTGCATAGTTAGGTTTATATATCATTGCATTTATTTCTTTCCGAGACTTTTCTTGGTGGTGAACCCTCTTTCTATCTTTAATCATACCCTAGGACACCTTATTACAGATCTCTTTCCCTCATTCCATCTCTAGATTGAGATCTCTAAGGTTTCCTTGAATGAAACTTGAAGGAAATAGGTGGAAAGGTCCTAAAACCCTACCCTTGTGTTCCATCTCCTAAAAGAGGTAGAACACCTATTTCCCACATTTCATTTTGGTAAACCTACCCTTTAGAACACCTTATTTTTTTATTTAGAGTGCATCATAGTCCTAGATCTAGCTTACATTAACTTTGCATTAGGTCCTACATTAGTTAATTTGCATCTAGGGTCTCTAAATATTGCATTAGTAAAAGTGCATATTGGTTGCATTCTTGCATCTTGCATCAATGAATTGAAATCTGTAATTGCACTTATCCTAGACAACATTCAGGCCAAAAAACCTAACATTCACTCAAATTTTGTTGAAATTAATGCAAAAACCCTAATCTAGGACACATACGCCCCTTTGGGAGATTTAGTCCTAGTGCAGGTTGTTTTACGTGATTTCTGGGTATTTTGTGTGGACTATTTTGTAGCATTTGTATTCCCAAAAAACCCTGATTGGGCCTCATATGCCCCTCTGGGTGATTTAGTCCTAGTATTCCATATCTAAATATGCATTTTACAACAATAAAAACCCTATTTCTATGTTTTTGTTTGTTGTTGTTAGATCTCTATTTTAGATTAAAGAGTTTTTGTTTCATTTATTTCATTGCATCCTGTGTTCATTGTATTTATCTTGCATCCATTCATTTTCCCTTGCATGACCTTTACAACTTGGTTTCCTATTGTTAATACTATAGTGAGACGAAGTTTGAGACTCATGCCATCTCGTGATAGCACAATTGTCATGGATCTTGGGTTATCTAGCACTTTCACTCCTAGCGTTGACATTAGTTCACTAGGTATGGACCATACCCTTAACAACTCTTTGCCTTCAAGTAGCGTGACAAGGGTTGAAATAATGGTTACTAGTATTATGCAAGAAAACATAATCCAAATCCATGAAGACTTAGAAAACCTACAAAATCAACTAAGTACTTAAAAAATTTCCACTACTACTATTCCTACCATAGATAACATACATCGTATGTTTGAAAGTGAAGGAGTAGAACTTGTGTGTAACCTAGCTCATATTTTTGGAAAACATGTCACCTCAACAATTAGCTATGCTTTACCTTTGAACAATGTCCAAAGTTAAGGAGGAACTCAAATTCCTCCTCCTACAACTATTACCTTTATTCCTACCTATACCAACCCTCAAGTTACAACAAAAATGCAACCTACTAGTAATCTCATTCCTACCTTGGGTATTTATGCTAGCATTCCTAATACCTTTGTGTCATCACACACCATATCTCCTACCACTTTACCTCCCATAAGCATTCCATTCACTTCCTCCTCGAACACATATAATCCTCCACCATATTCACCTCCATCTCAAAATACAACCAATGATGCGATTCTCAACCAACTTTTGTAAAATATTTCATCCCTTCAAAAGAAAATCTCCACCATAAACCAAAATCAAAATGGCTAACCTGCATACTAGGTCAAAATCAATCCCTTATCCTTGGAGATATTGAGAACGCTAATACCACAAGTTTTGGAGATTCCTAGGTTTGAGAAATATGGGGGAATGGAGATCCTTCTAACCATGTTTCCACATATACCACCTTATGTAGTGATCTTTTCCTTGAGGATAAGCTCTTGGCTAAGAATTTCCCTAGGTCCTTGAAGGTTACCACCTTAGAATGGTTTTCGTTGTTACTAAACAACTCAATTTGTTCACTCAATGAACTTGTTAAGGCCTTTATAAACCATTTCCAATTGCATATGACTCCTAAGATAAAATTAGCTTATTTGATGAGATGTAAGAAAAAGGATGATGAAGAAGTTATTGACTTCTTTTCACTCTACCAGTCACTTTATTCCTAAATTGATGTAAAGATTCTCGATCCTCACCTTCAATGAATGTTCATTGAGAACTTGCAAACTAAGATACAAGATAAGCTTTGCATGATGAATTTTCCTTCCTTTGTACACTTGTGTACTACTCTTCATGATTATCAAAACTTGATTAGTAGTCATGAAACAAAACCCACCTCTAGCGTTCAAACCACAATAGTGGTTTACAAATTTTATGACGAAGGAAATTTCATTTTTCTTCCTTTCCCCAAACTGAACTAGTTCGGTCAAACTCAATGGTTCAGCCGAACCAACTTCTATGTTCGACCGAACCCCCAAAACATACACAAAACAATTAATATTTTAAGGGGTTTGGTCGAACATGGGTTCGACCAAACCCCCTCAAATAAGACATTAAAAAAAGTGAACTTGTCATTGTCATTTTTCACCTTTTTCTGCTTTCCCTATGCTCTGTGCGTGCGGCGAACGACGAACGTGAATAGCAAACAATGAACAAACTTGACTTCATCTCTCCGGTGAATGACAAACTCAACTTCATCTCTCATCAACCGAACTTGCATATTGAGCACTAGGTTTGTCAAATTCAAATTTCATAGACTTCAAAATGAGTTTGTTTGTTAAATTTGTAAACCTTAAATGCGAAAATTTTCAAATTTGTTGAATTGAAACTACATTTGTTTGAAAGTTTCTAAATCCTTTTCAACATACACTATTTCTATGATACATTTCTACTTTGTCAAAAAATGAACATGCCCTGTCTATGCTTCCAAATTTTGCATACATTTCTACTAGGGCACCTCCAATTTATTTGAGGCATTATATCAAACAATTCATTAACAAATTTATTTGAAGCATTATATCAAACAATTCATGGTAATTTTTGACGGAGTATGATAGAAATAGTGTTTCCATTGTATGCACCCTATATCAAACAATTCATTAACAAATTTATTTGAGGCATTATATCAAACAGTTCATGGTAATTTTTATGGAGTATGATAGAAATAGTGTTTCCATTGTATGCACCCTATATCAAACAGTTCATTAACAAATTTATTTGAGGAATTATATCAAAAACAATAATGGAAATTTATTTGAGGCATTATATCAAAAACATTGGAAATTTACTTGAGGCATTATATCAAAATGTTTATTAACAAATTTATTTGAGAAATTATATCAAATAGTTCATGATATAAAGTTTAGGGTGCATACAATGGAAACTTGGATAAAATTCTTCATATTTTTCCTTTGAGTCTTATAACATTACTCCAGAAATGGTTGGTGAACTAAATGTATGAATCGAAGAATAAATTTAGAGGAAAGAAACTAGATTGTTTGAATGAAATGTATAATAAAATAGTTCTATTAGGATTAGAAGGAATGAAGGTATTATTAAATTTTCTAGTATTAGGAAAATATAAAAATATGTCCACTCTACTATATATATATATTAAAACTATTCTTCATATATCCATGTTAAAACTATTAAAAATTAAATTTCATAAATCAATTTTAAATTTGTACAAAGAAATAATTGACTTTGACTAAGAGCGAATATTTAAAATATAGCTATCCTCTTTGAAAAATCCAATTTGATTTGAGATATTTATGGACAAAAAATATGGATGAGCATGAGGTAAGTAAGAAAGAATAACCTTAATTTATATCTTCCCTCATCAAATAATTTCACATTTAAAGAGTTTCTTAAGGCATATCCAATTATGAAAAACTATTATATACTTGTTATAGATATATTAAAGTATATCATGAATAAATTGAAAGGATAAAGAGTAAATTACTAAAAACACATACATAAATCATAGAAGTAAATTGATTAATATAAGGAGATTCAATTGGTTGGATAACTTTTTTCAAGGAGTGGAAGAGGTTAAGAAGGAACCATCAAATAAATATAATATTTTAAATACTTTAAAAGAAAAATACATTTCTCCCTACTCTAAATTCAAATGGTATTCCTTCTAAGATGATAATAATTGAAAAAGAAGAAAATAATCATTATGAAGATCAAGTACCATTGATAAGTTTTAAGAGATCAAATAAAATATTCAACAACAAAAGAAAAAAGAGAAAATAGTTAATGCTAAAGAAACAACTACAACCAAGCTACTATGTTAATAAATTCTCCTCTTATGTAGTCTTCATTTCCCTATAAATTGTGGCCTCCTTGTACAAATTATCTATTGATCACCATAGTGAAACAAATTTAACATTTTGAAATGGTTAAACATTATTATTATTTTTATTTGTATAAGTATAATTATTATGGTTCATTTCTCCTCTCCTACTCTTACTAATAAGGTTCTATTTTACAAGCCTCATATAAATGTTAGGGTTCTAACTTCTAAAAATTGAATAGTGTCAACTTAATCTCATTAGACAATGCTCCCCTAGTATTAATGGGGCCAACTTTTTATCTATCAAACTTGGCTATGTTTACATTGAATAAGAATTTGATACCTTTATCCTAATACTTGAACTAAGATATCTTGGCTCTAATTTTAGTCCTTTTATCTAAAAATTATTGGTGACTATCCATTCGTGTTTAGTTTTAATCATTTATTATTGCAATTAATTATTACAAGGAGATTCTTGAAGCTTGTATTCCATCCCCACCATTTTTATTCTAAATATTTGACATTTTCTTTCAACTAAAGTCTAAATTTTATCCTTAATGCTATGCATATTTTTCTAGGATAGCATATATTCATTATATTTCACTAAATGTGTTCAGACATAGAAGAAAAACCTTCAATATATCTTTAAGATAACTTTGATACCATCAAGATAATACCACCTTTCATTGCATTAATATCAAGATTAACTAACCCTTCCTCTTTACATGCTTTTCAATTAGAGTATCCTCTAGTAAAAATAGAAACATTAATAATGTGGTTATCAAAGAGTGTCTAGGGATGCACACATCACTATTATTAATAAATTATAAGATTGTAAGAAATTTTTATGGAAGAAATAACTATCTAATAGAGAATATAATGTATTAGTACATATCTAACTATTACATATTTTAAATAAAGCCCCTTTAAAATCTATCTTATTGCCATTTAATGAGTCAACTAGGTTCAAAATTATTTTCATCTTATTCCCCCAAAATTCATCACCTTTACAACAAAACTTGATTTCATCTAATTTATCTTATTTATTCTCAAATCATATTAAAATCACCACCTTAAACTCTAAGAAATATTTGGTAACTTATTTATTTTATCTTCACTTAGAAAGGGGTGTGAAGGGGATTTAGAACCGTTTAAAGTTTCTTTCAAAATAACTAGGAAGATTTTAGTCATTGCCTTTCTTGTTGCTTTTAGGATTAGTGTTATGAATTTTGTGCCTTCATTCTTAAAAATTCTTATATCAACTCATTTAGCATTTCCATGATCTTTTTATATGGGAAAGGTCAACATACAATGAGGTAGACACTTTCCAATTTTTATATTCCTTAATTAGGTCTTTCTAGGGAAATTTTTAGTCTTTTCGAACACCTTACAAAAATAATGTGACTACCGTTTGAGGCCTTGTAGGGAATTAGTTTTGAGTAGTATATATATGCTTTGGGAGCCTAATAAAAGATTATTAGGATTATTTTATATATTTGAACCTATACTATTAGGTTCCAACTATCTTCTTTCCTCACATTTTTACCTTAATATTTTTCTTTGAGGGATCCAATATAGGTGGAGGTGTTATTTATTACTTTGAGAATATAAAGGGTAAGTTATTATTATAGAATATCATGTTAGGTCATTAGGTCATTTATATCATGGATTAAGGGTATTTTTAAGAGAATGGTTTAAGGGGATTAAATTTACCTAGAAATTTACCTTTTTGCATATCTTTTAAGTTTATTTTTTAGTATGTACATGTATTAAAATTACATAGTTAGATTTTAATTTTTGAAATTTGTACATGCTCAATTTGAATGATGTACATGTGCATGTATCCTAATTTTTATTTTAAATAATCATACATTTAATTTAAATATTTCTTGTAATTTCTCAACATGTATAATATCTAGTTTTTAATATGTTTATTTATAATTTAAATATATAGATTTTTGAAAGTTAATTTAGTATATATATGAAAGAAAAAATTTTGAGACATCAAACTACCATTCTACATAACTCTCACATGGAAATAAGAATATTATTTTATTTTAACTAAATAAATTGTGTGTACTCTATCTCGAAAATTACTAATTAATTTTGAATTATATACTTATAATTTAAAATAAGAGCATCCTTTGTATCATGGAATAGATAGGTTAATTTTAATGAAATAAAATATGTTTTTATATTAAGAAAAATTTACAAATATATGGAACTCGTACATTGAGAAATTGACTAAGATGTAACTCTATATGAGAATTAAGATGCTCAAATAATTTATATACCTTCTTTCAATAATTAACATTAGAAATTAATACTTGGCTCATATTGTATACCCACCTCCCAATGACCTCTTGGAATGGATGCATTTAGATGGAGAAGGATTTCAAAAGGCTCATGGTACTTGTGGACCCCTCAAAGGCATGATATATAACACATGAACTTTATTGATGAAATTTGGTCTTTAGTTGTTGGCTTCTAGTATGAATGTTATCTATAAGGTGGAATTCTCAGTTGAGACTCTCAATCTTCCATTGTTGGTTTCTAGCACATGATTATACAATATGCTTGCCAAACTGTATTAATTTCTAATGTTAATTATTCAAAGAAGGTTTTGTTTCATAAGAAGAGACCTATGTTCACATATTCCAAGGCATGTTATTATCCACAATGCATGACACTTCTTCACATCTCTACCAAGTTCTAAACAGATATAGATCTTCCAACACAAAGGTAAACAAGTGGAAACAAAAAAAAGCTCGGTTAATGGCTTTCAAGATGTTGGTGGAAAATTTGTATCTTTTTGAAAGTGGCTTCCTAGCTTATCAATCTTATGTTTAGTAAGGTTTTGTAATCTCCACTGTGTTATGTATTCAGGTCACGGGTATATCTAGTATGATGTCTTCTTTTCGGTATTTTGGGTGCATAAGAGAATGTGCATATGTACTGATGTATTCAACCAATTTCCTTTTGTAACATTGTAATCATACAATTGGTAATTTGTACTAGGACCTCACTGGTCTTTTTGATATTTTGTAAAATTTGTTACTTGGACTGCAACTGGGGGTTTTCTTGCTTGTTCTTTCCCGCCAGTATGTCCACCTGAACCAGCTATATGTAAAATATTATATATAAATAAAATTATAAGTGGTCTCCTACTTTTTCTTAAAAAAAAAAGTTCTTGTAAATGTCCACATCTTTTTCCTTGACACAGTTACTATTTCTTAAAAGATTTCTTATGATTTTTCGTAATGTTGGTCAATACATTACTATAAATATTATATCTAGTCATGCTCTTAAATGTCATAAGAATATGCCATCTTAAGAGGGTTTCATCTTATAAAGATATAATAATATTATATGCTCTTAGAACATCTTAGACACCTCCCTTGAAGCATTCAACAAATGACAAATAACTACCAACACAAAGTGAGATGCCTCATTTCCTAATATGAGGACAAAATAATAAATCAAAATATTAGGATCAAGGTTGACCCACCTTTCCCAATACTTGGCTAAGCTTATCATCTATTGAGGAGTGGATCCCAACAACATTTGTGCTTAGTGCTTACTACTAATCCAAGGAATACCTATTCATTTTTTCTTTATTGTATGCCTAATGACTCCTCATCTCAAGTTAAATTGTGGGAATGGATTTTTATGCCCTCCCTATGACTAAATGGCTATAAGGAGGTGAATATGATATGGTGGAAAAAAACCAAGATACAAGTTGGTTTAGTTATCATAAACTCTCTAAAAAATAATTGAATTCCTACATCCTAACTAGAAATACCATGAGGGGTTTGGATCCCATTTTAGACAAAAAAATATTCTTATACTGATCACTAGTTCACTTGGACCAACTAAAGAGATGGTGAACTAAGGGAAACTTAGTTGTATTGATAGATTAAAACTTAGTTATTTCTCTTTCCATTGTCCCCTCTCCACAAAACACCCTTATTTAAGTAGATTTTATTAAACCTATCTCACATATCACCTACCCAATTCTTTAAACTTTTCAAACTTCTTATTCCTCATACCTAATAATCTATCCTTCAAGCTCAACACTTCCCACCTCAATCAAATTGATCACCTTGCTTCCCTAATATCCCTTTGGTTGATGTTCCTAGACCTCATCAAAATGGTAAGTGGATAATTGTGGAATGATGCGATTAAATCTATTGCACTACCTTACTATGATCTTACAATAAGAATATGGCTAGAAAGAGATCTAGAATGGAATAAAATAATGGATCCAAATAGAAAAAAAACTTGTTTTTGCTTTAGCACTTACTAATAACTTTTCTACAATGAGTGGTTGCTTCCGTTGAAATAAAACTTAGAAGATTTGAACTTAATTCTGGTAGCTTAGATCTCAATTAAGAGATAGGCTACATTGGATGAAAGGATATAAGGGATACAAATTATTTTTGAGTTGGATTAGTGAGATATTTATTACAAGTATGCAATATATTTAATCATATAATTATTTTTGTAATAGAGATGAATAATTAAAGAAATGTTATAATAATATATAAGAGTTAGATAAAAGAATTAAAATAAATATATTAATAACAAATAGTGATACTATTATTGAGGGTAATATAAAGGGGGGTCATCATACTAAAATAAGTCGCAAATAAAATCACCTGAGTAACAAAAGTATTTTATTGATGATCTTATTAGGGATGCTAAGATGGTAATAAAAGTTTTGCAAGCAACAATGAGTTGACAAATAATAGTGTTTATGTGCTATGTAAACATGATATCACTATCATATTAACATTTCTATTATTAGTAAATTTTAATATTATTTGTGAGTAATAAAATTGATAGAATGTTTGCATTAATTGTAGAGGGAGCCTTAATATCATCGAGTATTGTTAATACTCTTATCAATATTCATATCGATAGTTACCTTACTACTAATGTTAGCATACTTAACCTTATTAATGCTCATTGATAATTGGATAGCATTTTTGGAAAAACCTTTTATAGATGTTGAAATATGAGAGGAAAATAAATAAATAAATTCAAAACATATAATTATTCATGTTGTTATTACCTATTTTTTTGTTATGCAAACAATATGCTGTTATTCATGTTGTTATTATCATATAATTTTTTTTCACTTACATAATCCTATTTTGAAGTTCATTTATGTTAACAACTATTAGATTAAATATTTTTATCCCCAATTATTTTCAAATAATTTTATCCTAATCTTTGTATTCTTATTCTTTCTTTCATCGTTTCATTTAAAATTTGAACCATTTAAGGATGTTATGTTATAGATTATAGTTGTCTTCCAATTCTTTTTAAATTGTTAATGGTATGAAAATATTATTGATGAGTTGATGAACTATTACAACTATTTTAGATTCGTATTCCCTTTATCTAGATATATTATTTACCAAAGTCTCATTGCTCTTTTAGGTGTACTGTATATATATATATAACATGAAAAATGTAGATCATGTTCCACTTGCACCAGATTCTTTGTTTGCAAATACCAGTAATGAGATTAAAAAATTGAGAGATTCATTAGAGCAGGGTGCAAACCCGGGGATATATAGTGAACCATGCATGTTAATATTGCATAGTCTAGAAAAAATAAAAGATGAACTTGAGAGAACTAGTGCATATTCCCCAGATAGAGTAGCTACTATTCTTTCCCGCATGTGGGAAGAAGTGCATGGTGGTGTTCCCCTTAAACAAATATAGGATAGTGTCACCAAAGAAATGATAAAAGCCACTTGTTTACCATTTTATCAAAGTGTGTGTAAGGTTAGGGGATACCAGGTCACTAGATGTGTCGATCATGTTATGGCCTCATTGATCTACCCATGATTTCTCGCAACACATGGTCTATACCCAAACAATGACCAAATTCCATTGTATTTTATTTAGCAGTTGTATACCAAGGTCTTGTTATGCCTTGCATAACCACCCCATTTTGTTCTGGAGCAAAATGGGCCCCCCTTTGTCTTTTCCCTTTGGCCTTTGGTTTTCTGCCTTAGGTGTTTTCTTTCTAAAGTTTTGTCAAAGGCGGAACCGGGACCAATACTGGACCTAGAATTTCCTTCCAAGTTTTGGCCTTCTTCCATTCCCAGTTCTGGTTATGACTGTTCTTTGTCTCCATTCTTTGTTCTTTCGCGAAGTCGGGTCCTAGTCCGATTTGGGGTGTTAAACTTGCTTCGGGTCCCATCCCGGGTCTGACCCCACCTTTTCTCTCTCTTCATTGGTCTTTGTTGGTTTTTATCTCCTATGCCTTGGGTGTTTTCGGCCTTGTGCCTCTTTTTCTTTTTATTTTCGGCAGACTCGAAACTGGAATGGGAACCAAACCTTGAAACTTGAAAAAAAATTTGGTTCGTGTTCCCTTCCGATCCCGATTCCACATGTTTCTTTCTTTCATTTTCCTTTTCTTCTTTTGTTTCATCATGGGGGTTTCCCTCATTTTTCTCTTTCTTTTTATTCTCATTTCTTTCTCTTTTCGGATGATGTCGGAGGCGAGCCCAGAATGGAATTCGAACACGAAACTTGAAAAAGTTTTTGGTTCAGGTTTGGTTCCAATCTTGATTCCTCTTTATCCATTTTATCACTTGTCCCCATCTCGACTTATTTCTGCCTCTGCTAGCTTTAAGGAGGGCGGTGTGTTTTCATTTCATTTTGGTTTTTCCTAAGTTGGATTTCGGGTTTTCTCTTGAGTTCAGGATTTTCCACCTCATCCGGATTTTCCTGGATCTCGCTCGAACTCTGGCTAAGCGCTGTTGTTCGAGGATTTTTGGTCTTGGCGGAAATCCGCGTGGACCATATTTTCTCAATTTTTTGGTCTTCGTGGAAATCCACGTGGACCGTATTTTTGTGGATTTCTTTCTCCCTTGGATTCTCACAAAATTTGTTGTTCCCTATTTGTTCCAGGTTTGTTAGAATGTCTTCTTCTTCGCAGAAATCCATCCTGCGTAGATTTCCCAAAAATCTTGTGGAATGTGAAGAAGTATGGAGTAGTAAGGCTAGTTAATAAATGATGATGCATTTTATGATTCATTGATGGTATTTTGAGATCTCACATGTTGTTCCTTGATTGATAATGATCAGATTAATTTTCTAACAGGTGTTTTCATGCTTATTCCACTGGAATCTGCCTAGCTCAGAATTCTCCGAAATTTCTCCCTGGCTTGGATTCTGTGGGTTGGCCTGAAACCCGAACTGTTTGTCGGATCATTTTTTTTAAAGATCTAATGGCACCTTACTGACATGGAATTCATTTCAATGATGATTTTGATTAATTGACTACTGTTTAGATGATTTTTACTATGGCTTTCTTTGTTGAATGGAGAAAAGTTTGAATGAAATTGTAGGCAATAGAATAGTTTTAATATATTTCGTTTGCTTTGGGGACTAATGAAAGCATTTGTTTTGTAGGAATAAATCCTACACTCAATGATATTTTACCAAGGGAGCTCAGCTGGAATGCATTCCCAATCTAGTTGGTCCTAAAAATTTGTTAAGGAAAAAGTCGGCAAGACCCCGAAGATGTCACAGTGAGTGAATTTACATACAATTTTCTATTGGCATGAGTATTCCCTTCGAGGGGTGGTCTTGGCGAAATCTCAAAGTCTTGCCGACCGCTGTCAAAAGGATTCATATATTGACATAAGGTTTTCTCTCTGCTAAGAAGTCTCGGTGACTTCTACATGTCTCACCGACCAATGATAGATAGAACACATTTTGGTATGAGGGTTTGGCTTCGGTAGGAAGTCTTGGTGACTTCCTAAAGTCTCACCAACTACCACACAATGAACCAACACTTCAGTGGGAATCATCTTCTTTGCCAAGAAGTCTCGGTGAAATCTTCAGGTCACACTGACAAAGCACAAGAGGAGGTCTATCAGGGTGAGGTCTGGCAGTCTTGTCGACCCATAAAGTCTCACCAACATATTATTTCATCAGTGAGTGAATCAGGCTGTCACGGTGACAAAAGATGTGCTTATCTAGATCCCTCAATGAAGCATAATGTATCTATAGGAAATCTCCCCAGAAAGGGAATGTTATGGTGACACAAGTGGAGAGAAGGAAAGCATATCAGTATGACCATAAGAGAAGTCTTGCCGACATAGAGGGGTCCCACCAAAGATCTAAGGTCAGTGATAATCATGCCCTCAGCAGGAGGTCTGGCCGATTGGCATGGGTCTCACTGAAGGGAGTTGCATTCGGCGAAGGATAAAACCTTTGGCATAATGTCTAGCTGAAGAGGTGAGGTCATAGTGACAAAAGCAGCATCGACATAGTGATCTGGGCTCGATATAAGGTCTCACTGATGTGGGATTGTCTCAACGAAAGGATAGAAGAAACTCACTGAAAGATTTGGACTCTCACCGGGAAGTCTCGGCGATTATGAAAGCCACACCAAAGTAGGAGGAGCCTGAGCCTGAAGGATAAAGAGGATGTCAAGGAGACTCCAAAAGAAAACAAAAGCTTTTCCATGTGGTCTCAGCGAAGGAAGGAGGTCATGTTGACGGGATGTCCCTTTGGGGAGAGGAAAGGTATGCACCAAGAGGTTTGGCCGACATTTAGGAGTCTCGCTGATAACAAGAATGGGCTCAGTAAGAGAAGAGAAATTTGGTGTAATGTCTCCCTGACTCTGATATGTCTAGAACAGAAAGGAAGTCGAGAAGAAGAAGAAGTTGTGACTCATAGGGATAGCTATAGTGACCACTGGTGGAGGTTGATCAGAGTTAATAGTAAAGTGCCCTGGAGCATTCAAGGTGACCCTGGCAGAGTTCAGGGTGGATACAAAGATGAAGAATAAATGCTGCAACTGCAAAAAAAAGATCAAGAGGCTTCTCCTGAGCTCAAGCCATGACTGACCTAGACAGCGAGGCTCCGCTTTGAATGTAGTTTTGACTTTCCTCAGAAAGATCTAAGAGCCAACTCTCTTGTCTACAGATATTTTATAAACCCTAGTGTAGGGGACAACACATTCCTATTGGTACATTCTGTATATAAAGCATTCTTGCCTCTTTGTAAAGGCTAGAAATTTTATTGTTAGCACTTCTAGATTATAACTTCTAGGTCTAGAAAACTTTTAGACAGAGAACTATTTAAGAATTAGAATTGTTAGGAGTTGATCAGTTAATAGAAGGAGATAGAGTTGCATCTTGATTCTTAGTAATAAGAACTTCTTTTGGTCTTCTTGGTTAGCAGTAAGGTTTTAGTACAGACTATAATGTATTTTCTAAGTTCTCTTAGTGTAGTTGGAAACAATCTAAGGCCACAGATTCTTTGTACCCTAGTGATTGTGCCAGCTTTGTAAATATTGCTTATCTATTTTATTGACAGTAGAAGCAATCAGAGTTTAATCTACTTCATGTTGTGTTCCTGAATGATATTTGTCTTAATTGATCATTTGATTTGTGAACTCTCTAAGGAATGAAATGTTATTTGTGTTTTATTTAAATAGTAGCTAACAAAATATGTTATGCGAATTAGCACTGTGAATGAAAGAGACTATGTGTCAATCACAAGTTTCCTTTGTTCTGCAGTTTTGGTTTACAAATTCCTTGAAGTTAACAAGTTTGGTTAAGGTTGGATGAACTATTGTTCTTTTCTGTTTCAAAACTTTGACTTATCTTTTTATATTTCTTTAAAACCCTTGTTAGAGTAGGTTTTATTTCATGCTTGATCTTAGAACAATCTAGAAGCTCAACACCAGCAAGCCCCCTTGAATATTACTATTGCATTGACCACTGAGTAACATCAGCACAGTTGAGAGCCAACTACAAAGACCTTGGGAGTTAAGGCATCCATGTGTTGCCTTTCTCTTTCAGGAGAAGCAGACTAGCAATATTCTACTTGCATTGTTGTGGTGCCAAAATCACCATCAACAGGAACTGGCGATAGAAGGAGGTCCTAGAAGGGAAAGCTAGATAAAGTTGGGTTTTCATCCCCAGAGAAGTCCCATAGAGTTCTTCGATTAGCTGAAAATCCACCACCTTTGATAGAACTCAAGACCCCAATAAGACACAAGATTCATAAGACTGGGGCAACCATCATACCACCTCTATCAGCTCCGCTCACTCCACTAGGATTTTCACCAATACCCCAGTGGATACCTATCAATCCACCATCACATCCATCTCAATTGTCATCACAGCTGGTTCAACCCATACAATAGCTGGCTCAACCTCAACCACCGCCACCAATGGCATTATTTTAGGATAATCCCTCTCCATTGGGGACTATTCTTAGAGGTTTTCATGACGTGCCTAAGAACCCTGAGAAATTTTTTCCTAAATACATTCATGGCGAGTCAAGGAGTGTTGAAGAGAACATACAAGCTTTTAAGGATGCTTGTACTGGAGCTCAGATAGCCCACCAGGATGTTGTCTATAGGTTGTTTCCTTATTCCTTAGGGGATATGGCCTACAATTGGTACCTTAATCTCCCTCAAGGTTCTATTCTAACTTAGACACACTTGGAAAATGCTTTTATTAATCAATTTAGAATATATGTGGATCTAGCTCTTTTATATCACCAATTCACTACCATCGTAAAGGAATCAGGGGAACCCTTGCCTTTATTTAATACCAGGTTCCAACGAATGTATAGGAGATTGAAAGATCCCTATTTAGTCACTGACGATAGTGCCATTCAAGCTTACTTTAGGGTTATAGACCCCTTGCTTGGTTTGTTCTTGCAAAGGACCTATCTACTAGCTGAGATTGATTCTCTATCCAAAGTCTATCACCTAGCTATCAAGTTGTAGCAACAAACTAGTTTTCAACAAGGAGGCCTAGGAGGAGGTTTCCCTTCAATAGGCTATCAGATGTTTAGCCCAACTCCTCTATTTAACACTGTCCTAGGAATGTCTCCTTCACATTATGGGCCTATGTCTGAATTGCAGACCCAACCACCTGTTTCATTCTTTGCTACTGGAACTCCTGATCTCTTTCAACAACCACAGGTTCCTCAAAGTTCTCATGGTCATCCTAACCAAATTGGAACATCAAATCATGGTGGTCAGCCACATGTTGCTAAGAGTGTGGAAAGTGAGAAGACAGTTCAGCTTACGAACTAGGTAGAGACCCTAAAGAAAACGTTGCCTCAAGTTACAAATGACATGGCTCAGCTTCGGTTGAACCCTTCCCAAAACCAAGGGAACTACCCCAATCAAAATAGAAACAACCAGGGTACTTATCAGAATAACAACAATTACAACCAAAGGAGTTACTAGGGCCAAAACTCCTCTAATCAGGGTTATCAGAATCAGAATAAAGGGTACAACCAGAGAACAAATAACAATAAGCAATGGAACATAGGGCCCAATAATGGGGGAGTTTCTCATAACTATCAAGAAAATGAGGAGAGATCACATGCTGCAAATGTAACTGACCTGAATTTCATGACTAACTAGTGTAGGCTGCATAATACGGCGACCCATTCTGAGGTAAATTGCCCTCAGATGGAGAAAGTTGTCAAGATGGCACACGAAGATGCCCAAACTTTCCAGGGGAATTCCAACAAAGGAGGTGACTAAATGGATACTGCAATGACTTATGAGCTCTTTGAGGAGGAGCCTTCATTCCCAAGGCAAGAAGAAAATGAACCAGAGGAAGATTCATACAATGCCCAAGCCTTTTAGTCAAAAGGAGGACACTTCCTAAGAAATAAAAGTAAGGGGCTATTCACTACATCAACACCCCCTAATCACATGGTCCCTCCAAATCAAAGTGTTGATAATAATCCTCCTCCACCAAAAGGCCTGCTTGACCTCCATAATAAGGGTAACTCCTCTTTCATTTTCAAAAGTAATTCAAGTTATAACACATAATTTGATGTTGTTTATGAGATGCAGAGACATAAAATTTCTTTGTCACTCTTTGACATCTTGAAGTGGTGCCCTGCTCAAAGGGAGATAGTGTTGAAGGCTCTAGAACAAGCTAATAAGTCAAAAGGAAAGAGCAAGGTGGAACCTACTAGGGACGTGAATGCAGCCTTATACAGAAACAAGTAGGTACTCCACCTTTCCTTTTAAGTTTAAGAATTTCTGGCAAGAACCTACATAACTATTTATTGGACTCGGGGGCTTCAAGAAATGTCATGCCATTTTGCATATGCAAGAAGTTAGGATTAAACCCCATTCAAACCAATAAGAAGGTCATTCAACGTGACAAAACAGAGGTTAATGTGGTAGGGTAATTAAGAAACATACATGTTCAAGTATGGATCAGATCCCAGGATCCTAACCAACATAGATATTCAAGTGGCAGATATTCCCGAGACCTATGGTGTGCTCCTAAGCCGAGATTTGATGAAAAATTTAGGGGGATATCTTGCCCTTGACTTTTCACATATGTGGCTATCATGGAAAAGGATTCCTAATTAGATTAGGATTGAAAGTGAGCCTCACCTCAAGCATATCATCACTGAGTATGATTGTCTCAATGAGGTGGCTTACTTTGAGATTGAAATGGGGGTTTATAAACAAGAGGAAATCCTAACCTTCTCGGTTCTCAATGCTAAAGACATGTCAAAACAAAAAACCCTTGACCCCACCATTGATGAAAATCAACAGGCCTTGGTTAGAAAGTTGCAACAAGACCAACTGGTCTTAGGGGGAGATATAGACTTGCAAAGTCTCCTTCTCCCTAACTGGTGCAGGGTCCATTATCAAAGTCATTCTAAATTGACTTTTCAACCTTGTAGGGACATTTTAAATCATGTTTCCCAAGTTGAGGAAGCTGGTACAAGTTGCTCTGAGACCATTGCAAACTACTTCTCATTTGAGGCCAAGGAAGCAACCATGTTAACCAGGGATACAATAATTTCAAAAGAAATCCCTTCTCAGATCAAACCTACTCTAGATACATGCCCAAATCAGTATACTGATGAGGAGCATCCCTAAGGTCTGTTTAACACCCCTTCACCTACAAATGTACCAAAGCCTAAAAGGTTAATCAAAGACACTAGTGACTATTAGAAGGATAGCTGCAGGTCAGATGACATAACTAAGTAGGAATTGAGGAGTGTCTCTAAGTAGCTTACAGAACCTCCTTTTCCTATACTTGATGCAAAAGATCAAGTAACCCCACCCTTGGCTCATTCTATCCAACTACCCACAATGACCCCAAAAGGACCAACCCCAGCACACGATCAGCTATGGACCCTTACATTTGATGGATCCAAATCTAAGACAGGCAGTGGTGTTGGAATTGTACTAACCAGCCCTAGAGGGAAAACCTTCTTTGCTTCTTATAGGTTGCAATTTGGATGCACAAACAATGTGGCAGAATATGAAGCTCTGGCATGGGGACTGATGTTTGCACACAAGAAGAAGGTCACTGCCTTGATGGTCAAGGGAGATTTAAAAATAGTTATCAGGCAAGTGTGCAGCCAATATACATGTCACAACAAGAGGCTAGTAGCATATAGGAACAGGGTATGGAACCTGATCAAAGACTTTGATGCCTTTGGGATTAGCTTAATCCCTAGAGAAGAAAATAAGGTAGCTGATTCACTGGCTGTTGCTGCAAGAACCTTGGAACCTATGCAAGGCACCAAATTCAAAAGATTCTCAGTGGAACTAATGTCCACCCTAGCTGTTCCTGACAATATCAAGAATTTTTAGGTCTTTGATGATGATCAACATATTCTGGCCTTCTTAGCAAGCTCAAATTTTTTTGAGGGGAAAATTATTGATGAGTCCAATAGAGATCAAGGGGATTGGAGCCCTAAGGATTGTGATGTAGAAGGGGTCCTCAATTTGAGAAGTAATAGTATTCCCAAGGGAATGGTGGCCTTGGAGAGAATTTTTGACTCAGATCCAAGGGATCAAGAGAAAATATCAGCTGAAGAAAAGGGAGGAGAATATGAAACAACTAACTTGGCCAATGTTGGCCCTGAAAGGAATGTCTATATAGGGAAGGCCTACCTTGAAGCAATTAGAGAAGACATACTGAGGGTGCTTAAAAAGGATATTGATGTGATTTCTTGGGGGTATGAAGACCTCCATACATTTGATGCTTCTGTTATGACTCACACTATCCCCTTAAAACCCGAGGCTAAACCTTTCTGACAGAAGCAGCGTCCTATCAGCGCCCTGATTGAGCCATTGATCTATAAAGAAGTAAAAAAATTGTTGTCTACAAGGATAATCTTTCCTATGTGCCATTCAACATGGGTAGCCAACTTAGTTCTAGTCAGTAAGAAGAATGGGGAGATCAGACTATGCGTGGACTTCAGAAATCTGAATAGAGCTTTAGAAAAGGATAACTAACCACTCCCTTCCCTGGATGAGGTACTACAGACTGTCAATGGAGCACAAATGATGTCATTCTTAGACAGTTACTCTAGATACAATCAGGTAATGGTCAACTTTGAGGACAGGATGAAGACGACTTTCACTACAAAGTGGAGGACGTTTGCATACAGAAGGATGCCATTCGGTCTGATAAATGTTGGAGCAACTTTCCAGCACGCCATGGACATAGCGTTCAAGGACCTAATCGGTAAGTGCATCATTTTCTATATGGAAAACCTGACAGTGTTCTCCAAGGACCGACTGAATCATGCTGCGGACTTAGCTAAAGTTCTCGAGAGATGCATCTAATATGGTGTCTCCCTGAATCCCAAAAAGTGCGTGTTCAGAGTTTTTGAAGGGAAGTTGTTAGGGCACATAATTTTTGAAAGAGGGATTTCAAAGACCCAGATCGAGTTGAATCCATTTTGAAGATCACCAGGCTAGGGAGCAAGAAAGAGTTAAGATCTTTCTTTGGAAAGATCAACTTTGGAAGAAAATTTATCACAAGCTTTGCAGAAATTGTAAAGCCACTAAACGAAATGATGAAGAAGAATGCCAAGATAGAGTGGACTGAGGAAGCAAAGGTAGTGTTCTCATAAGTCAAGCAATCCATCTCAAAAGCACCCATGCTCACTAGTCCCAACTATTTCAGACCATTTTACATCTACTCTTTTGCTTTGGAACATTCATGGGCGACTGTTTTAACTCAACGAAGAGTTGAGGTAGAGGAGAGACCGATTGCATTCATGAGCTCTCTGTTCAAAAATGCAAAAATTAGGTACCCACCCCTGGAGAAGCAAGCTTTCACACTGGTCAGAGCTGTCAAGAAGTTATGACATTACATCCTTCACAGCCAAATCGTTGTTGTAGTTCCTAATGCGGTCGTGAAGTCCCTACTCATGCAAAGCGAGTTGGGAGAAAGGAGAGGCAAATGGATGGCCATCCTGCAAGAATTTGATTTGGAGATACACCCTATGAAGCTATTCAATAGTATAGGCTTGTCTCAGTCCATGGCAAACGTTGGCGACAACATCATCTGTCAGCAATACACAACTCGGTCTTTCTTTGACGACCCCTGGTATGCTGATACCATTTGTTTTATTCTCAACAATCGATTTCTCGAAGGAATGAATGCCACTCAAAGAAGATCCCTAAGACTGAAGAGTTCTCACTACATGCTCAAGGGAGGGTTGCTATACAGGAGGAATTTTGAAGGAGTCTACCTAAGATGCCTTGATCATCAAGAGGCTCAATGGGTAATCTCTGAGTTCCATGGGAAACATGGCATAGGTCATGGGTCTGCAGATTCTTTGGCACACTAGATCCTCGAATATAGTTATTATTGGCCATGTGTATTCAAAGATGCCCATCAGCATGTGAGGACATGTCATGTTTGTTATATTTCTACACCAAGGGAATGCCATGCAGCTATGCCTTTATAGCCTGTCTACGAGGTAAGGCCATTTTTCCAGTGGGAACTGGATTTTATTGGGGTGATTAACCCGAATTCCTCTATAGAGCACAAGTTTATCTTGATTGCTACTGACTACTGCACGAGGTGGACAAAGGTATACCCTGCAAGAACAACACAACAGAGGTAGTGATCAAGTTCCTCACCGAATGCATCACTACAAGGTTTGGGGTACCCTTTGCTTTGGTATATGACAATGGCTTTGCCTTCTCTTCTGCTGAATTTATTTCCTGGGCATATGATCACAAGATTGTCTTGATCTATTCTTCAAATTATTATGCACAAGGAAATGGAGTTGCAGAGTCAACCAATAAGAATCTCTTAGGGGTCATTGAGAAACTGTTAGAGCATAACCCTAGAAACTAGCATACCCAGCTTAGATTCACATTATGGGAAGATAGGACTAGGATTAAGGTTGCCTTAAACACCTCATCATTTAAGGTGGTATATGGCCAAGAGCCTGTATTTCCTATCCATCTGCAAATACCTATCCTTGAGTTCATGCAAAAATTCTACTCCAATGACAATAGGATAGAGGTCAGTTTAGTTGCTTTGTTGAAATTAGAAGAGTAGAGAGATGTGGCCTTACAACAATTCATTAGTCATCAGGCTATTGTCAAACGGTGGTTTGAAAAAAGAGCCAAGATAAAGGCTTTTAGGATATCAGACCTAGTGTTGTTATGGGATAAGGCCGGTGAAAAGAAAGGCAATCACCAAAAGTTTGACAAACTTTGGTTAGGCCCTTACCAAATTGTTGAGATCATAGGGGAAAATGCTTTCAGACTAAGTACTCTAACTAGAGAACCTGTTCCTTTTCCTATTAATGGGAAGTTCCTTAAGCACTATTTTGAATCCTGAGGCTTGTTAATTTATGTGTTGTATATAAGTAATTCGTTATTCTTTATGAAAATAGTTAATTTTTGTCTCCTGTTTGTAAATAATTTGTGTTTTTGTAAATACTTTATGTGTTTCTGCTTGTGAATAATTTGCTGCTGCTCTTTGTGTAAATAATTTTTTCTTTGTCTGTGAATAGTTTTTTTTTTTATTGTCTTTCCTTTTTTTCTTTTTGTTTCCCTAAGTTCTGGGGTTTTTATTTTGTTTTTATTCTTTGGGGTTGATTTGTTTCTCTCCATCTTGGAATGGTGGCTGTTATCTGAAGCATACTTTGGTCATTAGGAGAGAAGTGGTTTAGATATTTTCACATTTGTTGATCGGGTGATTTTATCCTCAATTCATTGTTTCATGCTTGTTGTCAATAAAAGTTGTGGAAAATTTTGAAAACAAGGTGCTAAGTAAGAAATCCTTCATCAGCTCCCTTGAATCAGTCACAAATCATTAAAATCATCTCCTCTTCTAGTAGTCTATTTGTCCTAGGATGACAGTGTTGTAAGATTTGAGTGAAAAATATGACTTCCAAGTGCTATTATGAGGTCCATGGTAGTTTTCAACCCAGATTAGATGTTAAACATCTGACATATTAAAAAGAAAAAGAGAATTAAATGAAATATTTGAAACTTCAAAAGAAAAAAGAAAAGAATTATCAAAAGAAAAAGAGGATTCATTATGAATGGGTGATTCCAGTATCTCTACCGGGGCTATGGACACCTGACTGGCAGTAGAGCAATGTTGTGAGAGAACTAGAGGTACCTCCATCAGGGCTATGGATGCCTGACTGGCAGCGGAGCAATGCTCGAGATATCATTGCACGAAGGAAATCAACTCATGTAGTTCAAATCTTACATGTTGTTGTCCAAAACATGAAGAAAATTTATGAAATAATGATGCACAATTAAGCACACACATTGATTCAGGGGGTAGCCATTGATTGACTTACATTTGAAATTCTAGCTCAACCTTGGTTGTTACAACTAACCCAACTAGAGTTGTGATGTTCATGAACCAAGAATTCTGGGTAGCTGAATCCTTCAGATTCTTGAAAATGGTTAAACCATTTTCCCAGTTGAGTCACCATTTGTTATGCCTTGCATAACCACCCCATTTTGTTCTGGAGCAAAATGGGTCCCCCTTTGTCTTTTCCCTTTGGCCTTTGGTTTTCTACCTTAAGTGTTTTCTTTCTAAAGTTCTATCAGAGGCAGAACTGGGACCAATACTGGACTTAGAATTTCCTTCCAAATTCTGGCCTTCTTCAATTCCTGGTTTTGGTTCTAACTGTTCTTTTTCTTCGTTCTTTGTTCTTTCATGGAGTTGAGTCCTGGTCCAAATCGGGGTGTTATACATGCTTCAGGTCCCATTCCGGGTCTGACCCCGCCTTTTCTCTCTTTGTTGGTCTTTGTTGGTTTTTATCTCTTGTGCCTTGGGTGTTTTTGGCCTTGCGCCTCTTTTTCTTTTTATTTTCGGAACTAGAACGGGAACCAAACCTTGAAACTTGAAAAAGTTTTTGGTTCAGGTTCTGTTCTGATCCCAATTCCGCATTTTTTTCTTTCGTTTTCCTTTTCTTCTTTTGTTTCATCATGGGGTTTTCCCTCCTTTTTCTCTTTCTTTTTTTCTCCTTTCTTTCTCTTTTCGGATGACATCAGAGGAGGGCCCGGAACGGAATCTAGACCGGAAACTTGAAAATTTTTATGGTTCGGGTTTGGTTCCAGTCCCGATTTCACTTTATCCATTTTGTCTCTCATCCCCATCCTGACTTATTTCTGCCTCTGCCAGCTTTAAGGAGGGCGGTGTTTTTTTGTTTCATTTTGGTTTTTCCTTAGTTGGATTTCAAGTTTTCTTTTGAGTTCAGGATTTTTGACCTCATCCAAATTTTCCTAGATCTCGCTCGAACTCCGGCTAAGCACTATTGTTCAGGGATTTTGGTCCTCGTAGAAATCCGCATGGACCGGATTTTCCTAATTTTTTGATCTTTGCAGAAATCCGCATGGACCATATTTTTGCTGATTTCTTTCTCCCCCAGATTTTCCTGAAATCCGTTGTTCCCTATTTGTTTTGGGTTTGTCAGAATGTCTTCTTCTTTGCAAAAATCCATCCCGTGCAGATTTCCTTGGAATCTTGTGGAATGTGAAGAAGTATGGAGTAGTAAGGCTAGTTAATAAATGGTGATGCATTTTATGATTCATTGATGCTATTTTGAGATCTCACATGTTGTTCCTTGATTGATAATGATCGGATTAAGTTTCTAATTGGTGTTTTCATGCTTATTCCGCTAGAATCCACTCACTTAGAATTCTCTAAAATTCCTCCTTGGCTTGGATTCTGCGGGTCGGCTTGAAACTTGAACTTTTTATATGATCATTTTGTTTAAAGATTTAACGACACCTTACTGACATGGAATCCATTTCAATGATGATTTTGATTAATTGACTACTGTTTATATGATCTTTACTATGGCTTTCTTTGTCGAATGTAGAAAAGTTTGAATGAAATTGTAGGCAACTTAATAGTTTTAATATATTTCATTTGCTTTGGGGACTAATGAAAGCATTTGTTTTGTAGGGTTAAATCCTACACTAAATGATATTTTACCAAGGGAGCTCAGCTGGAATGTATTCCCCAATCTAGTTGGTCCTAAATATTAGCTAAGGAAAAAGTCAGCAAGACCCTAGAGATGTCACAGCGAGTGAATTTACATACAGTTTTCTATCGGCATGAGTCTTCCCTTCGGGGGGTGGTCTTGGCGAAATCTCAAAGTCTTGCCAACCGCTGTCAAAAGGATTCATATATCGACATAAGGTTTTCTCTTCGCTAAGAAGTCTCGGTGACTTCTCCATGTCTCACCGACCGATGACAAATAGAACACATTTCGGTATGAGGGTTTGGCTTCGGTAGGAAGTCTTGGCGACTTCCTAAAGTCTCACCGACTACTGCACAATGAGCAAACACTTCGGCGGGAGTCATCTTCTTTGCCAAGAAGTCTCAGTGAAATCTTCAGGTCACACCGACAAAGCACTAGAGGAGGTCTATCAGGGTGAGGTCACACTGACAAAGTCTCACCAACATATTGTTTCATTAGTGAGTGAATCATGCTATCACGATGACAAAAGATGTGCTTATGGAGATCCCTTAACGAAGCATAATGTATCTATAGGACATCTCCCCAATAGGGGAATGTTACAGCGACACAAGTGGAGAGAAGGAAAGCATATCGGTATGACCATAAGAGAAGTCTTGCTGACATGAAGGGGTCCCACCAAAGATCTAAGGTCAGCGATAATCTTGCCCTTGGCAGGAGGACTGGCCAATTGGCATGGGTCTTGTAGAAGGGAGTTGCATTCGGCAAAGGATAAAACCTTTAGCATAATGTCTGGCCGAAGAGGTGAGGTCACAGCGACAAAAGCAGCATCGGCATAGTGATCTGGGATCAATATAAGGTCTCATCGATGTGAGATTGTCTCAGCAAAAGGACAGAAGAAACTCACTGAAAGATTTAGACTCTCGCCGGGAAGTCTCGTTGACTATGAAAGTCACACTGAAGTAGGAGGAGCTTGAGATCGAAGGATAAGGAGGATGTTGGGGAGACTCCAAAAGAAAACAAAAGCTTTTCCATGTGGTCTCGGTGAAGGAAGGAGGTCATGCCGACAGGATGTCCCTTCGGGGAGAGGAAAGGTATGCACCAAGAGGTCTAGCTGACATTCAGGAGTCTCGCCGATAACAAGAATGGGCTCGGTAAGAGAAGAGAAATTTGGGGTAATGTCTCCCCGATTCTAATAAGTCAATAACAGAAAGGAAGCCAAGAAGAAGAAGAAGTTGTGACTCATACAGACAGCTATAGTGACCGCCAGTAGAGGTTGATCAGAGTTAATGGTAAAGTTCACTGGAGCATTCAAGGTGACCCTGGCAGAGTTCAGGGTGGACATGAAGACAAAGAATAAATGTTGCAGCTACAAAAAAAAGATCAAGAGGCTTCTCCTGAGCTCAAGCCATGACTGAACCAGATAGTGAGGCTCCGCTTTGAATGCAGTTTTGACTTTCCTCATAAAGATCTGAGAGTCAACTCTCCTGTCTACATATATTTTGTAAACCCTAGTGCAAGGGACAACACATTCCTATTAGTACATTCTGTATATAAGGAATTATTTCCTCTTTGTAAAGGCTAGAAATTTTATCATTAGCACTTCTAGATTATAACTTCTAGGTCTAGAAGACTTTTAGACAGAGAACTATTTAAGAATTAGAATTGTTAGGAGTTAGTCAGTTAACAGAAGAAGATAGAGTTGCATCTTAATTCTTAGTAATAAGATCTTCTTTTGTTCTTCTTGGTTAGCAATAAGGTTTTAGTACAGACTGTAATGTATTTTCTAAGTTCTCTTAGTGTATTTGGAAACAATCTAGAGCAGCAGATTCTCTATACATTGGTGATTATGCCATCTTTGTAAATATTGCTTATATGTTTTATTGACAGTAGAAGCAATCAGAGTTTAATCTACTTCATGTTGTGTTCCTGAATGATATTTGTCTTAATTGATCATTTGATTTGTGAACTCTCCAAGGAATGAAATATTATTTGTGTTTTATTTAAATGGTAGCTAAAAAAAATCTGTTATGTGAATTAGCACTGTGAATGAAAGAGACTGTGTGTCAATCACAAGTTTACTTTGTTCTACAATTTTGGTTTACAAATTCCTTGAAGTTAACAAGTCTGGTTAAGGTTGGATGAACTATTGTTCTTTTATTTTTCAAGACTCTAACTTATATTTTTATATTTCTTTAAAAACCCCTGTTAGAGTAGGTTTTATTTCATGCTTGATCTTAGAACAATCCAGAAGCTCAACACTAGTAGGCCCCTTGAATATTACTGTTGCATTGAACACTGAGTAACATTAGCACATTTGAGACCCAACTACAAAGACCTTGGGAGCTAAGGCATCCATGTGTTGCCTTTCTCTTTTAGGAGAAGTAGAATAGCAATATTCTGCTTGCATTGTTGTGGTGCCAAAATCGCCATCAATAGGTCCATTTGGGCCTCAAAGTTAACTACCTGGACATTCCACCATATGCTGGTCAGGGGCATGGTAGGATTTTTGATAGGCCCACCTATCATCAAGAACATAGACCAACCCTAGTGTTTAGGGTATTGGTTGGTGAGAGGTCTCCTGCTCTCACCCCAGCTCTAGCCCTCATAGCAGATGAGGTTGTCATTGCTTCCCAAAAGGAAGCAATTGACACTGTAGGTGACATTGCAGCTGCCACCACTAGGATATCTAATGATCGTGTAGGTCAGTATTTGATGTCCATACATTCCTGATCCATGCCATTTTCAGGACAGTGGACCACCATGGATCCTTTTACAGTGGTCGACATCCCTACTCCTACATAGCTTGATGCACTTATAGGAGATATGGCACGCATGACTCTGCATTGTTTGGCTGAGGACCTATTGGAGGCATATGCCCACATTGCATCAGACAATGGGATAGATATAGAGCATGTTAGAGATCATTTGATATGTAGAGGTCGTTCAGTTCTAGGACCCCATCACTCTCAGCTAAGCACTAGTGCGCATTAGGATGATCCACATACAATTCATTCGGTAGTTGCACAGACTATGGGTTTTACTGATATGTTGATTGGTTCTAGGTCATCATCACCAATGCCATCTCACCTTCATAGTCCTCTGCATTCATCATTTTTGGCACAACATGGGATAGATCAGATGGATGCAGATTTTGATTCATCGCTTGACCATTCGGTGGATATAGTGGAGGTGACCGTTTCAGAGGACTTGGGTCATCCGATATTAGATGATGTGCATGTATGTGTGCATGTGCATGTTTCAATTCTTTTTTCATTATTTTAAATTTTTTTTTAACTAGATATTCATGTAAGTTGATATATATATATGTATATATATTGTTACAAGTGGACATACCTCATATCACTCCTAGCCTTGGTCCAAATCGTGTGCATGATCGATGTGACTCTGTGGATGAATCTGCTGCCAGTGGACATGTGAGTTTTACATTTTTATATAATCACACGTGTATATGTACATGCAATATTTATGTATGCATAGATCTAGATTGATATTTAAAAATACAAATTCATTTAAAAATAACTTTCATAAAATTTATTTAATATAAATTACATGCATTTAACACATCTTGTACACAATTTTATTTGCAGGGCTTAGCACATCCATCAGAGCAGGACCGTTCTCATTCAGATGGCCATTCGACTAGGAGTAGACATTCATCTTAGGCCATGCACACTAGATTTATGATCTTTACCACATGTATTTGATTATATGATGATCTTTAGTATTTGAGATTTGATGATCTCTAACTTACATTTGCTTATATGAAATACATACATTTGCTTATTTGTTGATCTTTAGTATTCGAAATTTGATGATCTTTAATTTACATTTTGCTTATATGATATGTACATATATTTTCTTATATGATATATACATACATTTTCCTCTTTTCTTATAATATGTGTTATGTTTATATGTGTTGAATCCCTTTACATGTATGTACATGTGTTTTCTTATGGTTCAAACATGTTTACCCATAATATATGTATGCATTTTCTTTAAATATTCAATATACATAAATTTTTTCTTATTTTATGATCTCTTACAACTTACATTTCCTTATATTCAATATACATTTGATCTCTAGTAGAATTTTAGGGAAATCAATGCCACTTTATAATTAAGTTCATTCATGTTGATCACAATAATTTTTTTTTTAAATGACCTAACAACATGAACCATTGAGTTGAGAACAAGATATAATCTTTTTGACAACTTGAAATTCAATTCAAATATAATTAAGAAAATTTAATTCAAATTACACCTCTATTATACATTTTTGACAACTAACTTGAAATTCAATTCAAATATAATTAAGAAAATTCAATTCAAATTATACCTCTAATATACATTTTTGACACTTTAACAAAATTCTAAAATTACTAGATATGTTGTGCATACCTATGAATTAAATAACAACAAACTCCACAATGAAATAACTTGTTTGTTCTACTTGATTCATTTAAACTAGGATCTAGTTATTCCATGTACACTAGTGTGATAGATTAGAAATAGATTGTTTAGAAAATAAGCAACAAGTTAAAGAGCACAAATAAACAACTAAAACAACCTACACTTCGAGATTAGCCTAAGTTAGAAACAAAACAAGACAAAGCCACGAAATGGAACTTTATACCTTGCGTTGAGTCGATCCTTTGGTTGGCCCTTCGATCTTGGATGTGTATGCTCCTTAGATGGCACAAGATGTGTGATGTGAGATGCAAATGATGCTTGGAAACATGAAAATAGCTAAGTCTGGATTGAGAAGTAAAACTGCAAGAGTTTGGCTACACAAAATGATCTCCCTCAAAATGAGAGAAAAGAGGGGGTATTTATAGGATTTTTGGGAAATCCTAGGGGAAATGGACGGTTGAGATTGATCCACCAAATATCAAGATGTAGGGCTAAGGTGAGTTGAGAACTCACAAGCCCTCACATCTTGACATGTGGCATGTGAGATAGCCCTAAAAGGTGAAGTGGACATGAGGTGGAAGGGAAAGGACATGACATGGAAAGGGTACAAAGTACCTTGGGATTGGACAAGATCTCCTCAGAAAGGAGGTTCTTGTCCCCATGTGGTGAGAGGACAAGTGGGAATTAAAATTCCTCAAATATCCCATGGGGATGGAGAAGGGAATAAAGAATGAATATAGGACATGTGGGGAGAAGTGAAGGAATTAAAAATTCCTTTAGGTGCCTTGGGGGATTAAAGGTGAATTAAAAATTCACATGGGGAAGGGGGATGCCTTGTCCAAAAGGAGAAAGCCTTTAATAAGGTTGACTCAAGGACATGTGCCATAAATAGGATGAGGATTTGGTTAGGCTAATCAAATGATTAAGGTTGTGCAAGTACCTAGTTAGATAGGCTAATGACTGATTAGAGGCAAGTGGGAAATTATGGAGGATGTGACCTTAATGATGATTAAGGGTGTGCACATGCTAACCCTAGTTAATTAGAAGAGGATGAAGTAATTAAAATGGATTAGGGACCAACTTGCAAAAGTTGGAGGATGTGACCATGAGAGAGAAAAGATGAATTAAAAATGCATTTTAATTCAAAAGGGGAATATGACTAAATTAAATAAAAGGGGATATTTATTTAATTTAGAGGAGGAAAAGGGGTAAAGTATCAAATTAAATACTTTAGGACCTTTGTGCGAGATGCAGGGTATTAATTAAACAACTGGCTTAATTAATATTGTCAGAGGGGATGAGCAACCGGATGAATCAAGGAGACGCATTTGATCATATGGAAGTGATCAAAATTGGACGTCTACATTTTTCCCCTCTTCGAAAGACTATTAGAATAATAGGGTTTCGAAGAAAAATAGAATGCAGATGACTCCGTAGAGGGAGAGACCAGAAAAGAGATGCCCCAGCATGGGGGAATGCGTGCGAGCCGCCCTGGACGAAGGGAAAGCAGAGAGGATGCCCCGGTCAAGAAAAGATAGTGTTAGAGCGATGGATTAGGAGGAAATGGTATGGTATGCCCCCTCGAGAAGGGGGACGGGGGAGGAAAAAGGAGCCCCGGTCAACTTCTCGAAAGTATAGAGTGGTACGTGTTGTTGGAAAGAGCATGGAAAAACGAGAAGAACGGCGTTTGAACGGAGTCAATCGGAGATACGGTGTACAAATGGCGGCCCCAAGAAGAAAGAGCTTGGATGAATTAATTGAAGTGATTTTTGGTTAAAAAAAATGAAAAAAAGACCATGAGGTGAAAAGATGAAAAGGGAATAAAAGGTAAGTGGGGACTTACCTTGGGCCCATTGTGACAGCTGGCAAGTGGAGAAAGAGGAGAGAGAGACGAGAAGGCGAGCTAGAGTGGACATCATGCCGGAGTACGACAGTGACGTCATTCACCGGGCGGATGAGAGACGGATATTTTTCACCCATTGCGTTGTACCCCGCCAGGTTAGCTCAAAGACTATGGATTTTTATTTTTGTGTTTTTTGGCATTTTGACACGTATTTTCGAAAAACAAAAACATGGGTTTTTTGCGGGGCGTCGAAAAGTGAAATGGGTAGGAAAAAAAAATTTCTGGGTCGCCTCGATTTTCGCGCTAGAGG
>VDFB02271358.1:276596963-276638784 GCA_007258455.2 Sequoia sempervirens
TTTTCACTTTAAATGATCTTCAAGTCTTCAACTTAAATCTACAAACACAAACATGCAAGAGAAGAAAGCCTTGTTGATTGTTAGTAAATGGGGGTTTTCCTTGGTCAAACCCCTTTTTGGTAATTAAACCTTGGAATGAAATAGAATAATGAAGAGAAATGATGAATGACCATGTAATGTCACAACTCACCAAACCCTTTTTATGAAATCTACAAACTTGTGTGAAGTAGCTAGCTTGAATGTAGATCTTGAATCAAAGGAATGCTTGATAGATCTTGACTTGAAATGCTTGCTTGAATCAAACCCTACATCACAAATATTAGCTTAAAAACACACATGATGCAAGAATATCCTTTATACGTTGCTTGAATCTTGATGATGACTCCTAATTATTGATGAATTGCTCTTGAATTCTCTCTTGAATATGCTTAGATTTCTTGTTAGATTGCTAGATGTTAGGATGAAAAATGAATGAAAGGAACCTTGTACTTATACTTATCTATGCTTAATATCCAAAAATTACACCAAAAAAAGTTGTCATATGAATTCATGAATTAAAGGAGATTAAATCCCAATAAGATTTGAAATTAAATCTCGAAAATACCCTAAGGGGGATTAAGATTCCCTAGGTGGCGTTTTATTCTCGAGGCATGAAACTCGGGGCACAAACTCCAAAAAGGGACCCATTTAAGGAACATTTGAAAAGAGGGTCCCAAGACCTTTGGAGGAAAAAGATGCCCTATGTGTCATATTAGTCCCAATCCAAAAATCAAGGACACACAGCTAGAATCAATAAATTATCATCTACCCTTTGAAGTTTGTTGTGATTATCCATAAAAGTTATAATTTATTAAGCTTGTGGATGCAAAATAGGAACAATTAAGACATAAATAAGGATAAACAAAGAAAGGAAGGCCCAAAAAAGTGTGAAAATGCAAGGGTATGCATTTTCATACACTACAAGTTCTACCTCCCAACCTACCAATAGGTTGATACCTGAGTAGCTGCTATAAAGAAGAGTAATACTTATATCTTTGGGGATCCAGAAAGAGAATTTAGTCCCTTACCTGACACACTTCAAAATATCATGACTCAAATAATAATAAAAAACATGTTTACCTTACCTCTCGTTTGACCTCTTGAACCTAGCAAGCCATTACATCTAAGCTTTAGACATAGTGCCTATTGTGCTTATCACTAAAAAATAGGACATGATACAGAACATTGCAAGCATTTTAAACATCTTGTTCAAAACCTCATCAATTCTTATCATATTCAAATTGGAGGTGTGAATGAGAAAGGCAATAAATATGTAGCTCCTCCTAACCAAAACTTGCAAATATTTACCAATCTCATGCCTAACCATAATATTTGATTTGTTAAGGCTCGTGAAACTAAGCTTGATGTGATTAGTGTTGACACAGATGATGATAACATGAACAATAATGAACAAAATCCTATGGATGATGATGAACAAAATCCTATGGATGATGATGAACAAAATCCTATGGATACTAATGACCAAATTCCTATTAGTACAATGATATGAGTGATTGAAATCAAGCCTCATAAACAACAAACCATATTGTCTATTGAAATTAATTTCTCTTCAGAAGAAACAATAAAAAATACACCTGATGGTCCTCTTTACATACTCGGCATAGTCAATGACATGCCCACTCCTGGGATTTCAATTGACCTCATCTATGGAGAGAATGTGATCGTAGAGGAACTCTTATATGTGCATGAACTCACTCAAGTTAGATATGATAAATGAAAAGCATGGATTAGAATGCATGATGTTTTGATCATGCTACAATGGGCTCAATCACACTCCCTTTACAAGTAGGACCAAAGAAATTAAATGTATCATTCTCTATCATATCTAATTTAGATCAATTTCATGTGAAGTTAGGCTACAAATGGCTTCAATCCATGAATGTGGTCCCATCTATTGTCCATAAGTGCTTAAAGTTTCCAGTAAAAAATGAAATATTCATTGTGAACTATAGTGGCTTGAGATCTCCATATTTATGTGGAAATTTTTCCTTAGACTATTTTTGGCCTGAGCCCATGGAACCTATAAAACCCCATGAGGACTTACTTTTCTTATCTTACCAAAAGTTTAAATCAAAATGCATAGCCAAGTTATCCCTTGAAATTTTTCCTCCACCTATGATCGAACCTCCATCCCTTGAAGAAAAAAATATTGAGCTTAAATCCCTTCCAACTAACCAAGATCCATCCATAAAAAATCTCTTTCCTATTTCCTACAAAATTCCAAGAGAGAACCATACAATTCCTAATCTACATCCTAAAAAAATTTATAAAGCCAAAGAGAAAGTGGTTGAACAAGCTTCCATGGTTTCTTCTGTTCTTCCCTCACAAGAAGAAAATGAACCTATGGTTGGAAAACACAATACACAAAAAAAAAATGAAAACCAAAATAAAAGAAACAAAAATGCTAGAGAGTGTAGGCGTAGATGTCATGCTATTGCTTGAAAGATGAACGAAGAGAACAACATAGAAAATAAAAATACCAATTTAAAAAAAGCAATAAACAATGATCCTCCTCCATTACCAAAATCAATAGATCCTATATCTCCACCACAACAAGGACCAACACCTTCTATGGTTATTATCATTCATCCTCTTGTTGTGGTTAACTTGGATGACAATGAAGAAACTGCTAAAATTGATGAGAAAGTGCATAATGAGTTGAATTTTCTATTTTCCTCTTCTATGACCTTAGACGATAACAACCATTACGATCCTCCTAAACTGAGTGATTTACCATGTGTTGAACCTAGTGATTCTCCTAGTAATACACTTGATGTTGTCCCTCTCACTAATGATCTGCATTCCACATATGCTAAACAAGTCTAGGATGCAGATGACCTGCTAGATGGTTGAATCACATGTGCTTTACTAGTCTTTTTCTTTCCTTTTTTCTTTTTTTTTGGTTGATTGCATGTGTGTAATGTTATCCCCCGTATTGTTTAGTGTTTCCTCTCTATGTGCATTCCTCTATTTATAACTACATTCTTCTATATGTTTTAAGATTTTTTGCATTTTCATTGGTCTTTACCTTTTATTTTCATTTATCCTTTCATTTTTTTCTTGTGTTTTCCTTTTGGGGATGATGTAATGCGCTATGACATACATGTTTCTTCCATGTTGACCCAAAAGGTTTTTCTTTGTTTTTACTCTCTTTGTGTCATTCTTCCAGTTCTATGTGTATTTGGGGAATGATGACAATTCTGAGCTCTCTAATATCATTGCAACAAAGACAAATACTAACCCCAAATCCATATATTCCTTATGTGTTTTTGGAGAGAAACTATCTTTTCCTTTTTCATGTTTGGCTACTTTAAAGTAACTATTCACAACATGGTGTTTAGCAATTTCTTTAAAGTGGGGGCATACATTGGCATTATTTTGGCACGATTTCATTAGCATTTTTTCCATGTTCCTTGATGTGGTTTTCTTACATCATGCGATGTGTTTTTCTCTCTGTGGTGACATTGGGAGTAATGTCCTTCAAGATCTTGATCTATCTTAGCATATATTACATTCCTCTTAGTGGTGATGTGACACATTTTATTCCCTAAGTTGCAAATATTTTATCCTTTGATTGTTCCTCTCTTGGAGACATTAGGAATAATGTCCCCTAAGATTAAGACCTCACACAAATTAAGAAAAATCCCTTCGAACATTCCTCTTTCTTGTTGCATGAATTTTTGTACCTTATTAGAGTCATGGAGGTATGGCTTTGATATGGTTCCTTGGGGCTTACCTAATGAACAACTATCTGCACAAGCCCTTGAAACATGCATTCTTGTACCTTATTAAATTAATGGAGGTATGGATTTGATATGGTTCCTTGGGGCTCACCTAGTGAACAAATCTAGCTTCACTAACCCTTTTGAATGTGCATTTTCTTTTTGTCCTTATCATAGTCATGGGGATATGACTTTGATATGGATCTCTTGGGGATCACCTAGTGAACAACTAGCTTCACTAGCCCTTGTGATCATGTGTTTTGTTTGAATAGTGGACAACACATTCCACTTGTAAACCTTTTTAAGACAAACAACCTAGAACCAGTCCACAGTGTGTTGGATGATCAGTCAAAGCTTGATCCATTGCATTTTTTCTTTTTCCTTTTTCCTTTTTCTATCTTTGATGGTGTATGTTGGTGATTTGGTTATGGCTTCATATATCATCCAAAACTGTGTTCTTTTTTTCCTATGTTGGTCTCCATAGGATCTTGATCCTGGGGGCTTGGTCACCCTCTTGATTATTTTCATCCTATCTTACTAGCATTTGTGCATTTGAACCCCTCTTGACTGTGGGTTTGCTACTTTAGTGTGAGTTTGAAGCAAGTTCATCCTCTCACTAAAGTGGGGGATAAATGTAGTGTAGGAAAATGCATACCCAAGTGTATTTTCACACTTTTTTGGGCCCACCTTTCTTTATTTATCCTTATTTATGTCTTAAGTGGTTCTATTTTGCATCTACAGGCCTAATAAATTGTATCTTTTCATGGCTAATCTTGATAACAATCAAAGGATAAATGATAATTTAATGAGTTTGGCTATGTGTCCTTGATTTTTAGACTAAGACTAAAACACCACCTAGGGAATCTTTATCCTCCAAAGGCCTTGGGACCCTTTTTTAAAAAGAACCTTAAAGGGGCCCATCTTTGGAGTCTATGCCTAGAGTTTTAAGCCTTAGGACTGACACCACCTAGGGAATTTTAGTCCCCCTCAAGTTATTTTTGGCATTTAATTTGAAATATTGGAGGGATTTAGCCTCCTTTATTTAATGAATTCATATTTCGGCTTGTTGTGGTGTAATTTCAAGATATTAATCATGAATAAGTATAAATGCAATGTTCTTTCTCTCATTTTTGATCCAAGCATTCAAGTATTCATCCTCGTAGCATAATTGAGTTCACAAGAGAATTCAAGAGCAGTTCATCAAGTATTTGGAGCCATCATCAAGATTCAAGCATCATTTCAAAGATATTCTTGCATCATGTGTGTTTTTGAGCTAACATTTGTGATGTAGGTATTTAATTCAAGCAAGCAATTCAAGTTATGATTTATCAATAATTCCTTTGATTCAATATCTACATTCTAGCTAGCCACTTCACACAAGTTTTCATATTTCATAACAGGGGTTTGGTGAGTTGCAACATAGCACTTTGTTCATTCATCATTTCCCTCCATTATTTCATTTCACTTTAAGGTTTAATTACCAACAAGGGCTTTGACCAAGGAAATCCCCATTTACTAACAATCCACAAGTTTTCTCTCTCTTGTGTGTTTGTGTTTGCAAATTTAGGTTGAAGATCATTTGAAGTGCAAAGTTTCATTGCAAAGTTGTCATCTTCATGGTAAGTACCTACATAGAAAATATGGAAGTTTCAAGACCTAAGATTTGAGAAGAAGTAAGTGCGAACAGTGAACCTCAAGATCACATTCTGAATTTGAAAAAATTCATATGGGGACTAAGTTGACAGTAAGGGAATCTTAGTCCTCCAAGTGGCTTTTTGCATGAATTCTTTTAGATTCTATTCTAACATCTAAAGATTCTACATTTTCCCCAAAAAACAACATGACTAAGACAATGGTAAGGGTTTCTTTGTCCTCCCTAACATATTCTAACAATATTTTTGCATTTCCAAAATCCTTACCACATTTCTAGACTTCCCAGGTACATACATCCTAACTTGTTGTTACTTAATTTTGTCATTTGCACTCATTATTTGGATTGCATTACTAGGTTTTGTGAGTTGAATGTTAAGTTGTCTTCTCCAAGATTATTCTTGGTAGTGAACCCTTCAAATCCTAAGGAATCTTCCTAGGTCTCACCTATTGAGAATTGACTCACCTTTTTGTGGACAGTCAATCCAATTTGGGTTCCTAGGACATCCTTGAATGATAATTAGAGAAGAGTGGTTTTCTATGACCTAGGTCATAAAGCATCCATTTTCCTATTATTCACTTGGTCTTAGCTTCATTCGATTAAAGAAGGCTAATGAAAGCTCTAGAGAAAATGTCTTGTGTAGTTCTAATTTTCTCTTTTTATAAAATCTCAAAGCATGAACCAAAGGTATCCTCATCAAAGGGCAATCAAGACCTTGAAAAATGGGGGACCATCAAGTGTTCTATTGATTAATGAATAGACCACTACAAAATTCAAACCATTCTATAAGATCTAGGGTTCCATTGCTTCCCAAGATCTCCAAAAATTTTCTATGACAAATTTCCCTTGGATCTACACAATTTTTCATGATAAGAAGGATTTGAAGCTTAATCCCCTTCCAAGTGGGTTTCCTAATAGAATGACTAGAAGAGATACAATGTTGCACTAGGATTTTCTAGGCCTCATTAATATAAAGGGTATGGATGATCCACTTAGTGCAAAGAGAAAAATCATAGTGTTGAGTGGATAATAACCTCAATCCTCCAAATTTCCAATGGAGGCAACAAAATTCTCAAGCCACCTTATTAAACCTCCTATGATTTTCTAAAGAATCCTAAAAAAAGTTACAAAAAATATTTTCCAATTTCATGTAGAAAGCCTTAGAAGGAACCAAAATTAAGAATAGTAAACATAAGTGGTCCCAATAATTTTAGAACAAAATTTAAATTTGCCTACCTAATGAACTATTTATTTTTGGAATTCTAGGACTTCTCTTGCTCTTTTAGGATTTTTCACCTAACAGGAGAGTAGGACCAAAAATGCTAAGGGTTCATTCAAATTCTATTATGTGTGATGTTAATTAAGCTAAATGAAGTGAAATAGGTGCAAGTAAGTGATATAGATGAATGAATTTGAATGCAAAACTAAGATTTAAGCTATGTTTGAAAACACGTTGTGATATGCAAACAATGAACTAAATGATGAAATAATGCAGAACAAAAAGAAATGAAATGAAACAGAGTGCACCTAGGAAAGATTTGGTGATTATAAAATGTCATGAATGTTTTTTGGAATTACTAAAATTTTATAGTGGGACTCATTTGCCCAAGGTGGAAAATTAGTCCTGCTACTAGTGAAAATGTGTCATAAATTGGTTTCTTACTATCAGGATCCAAAATTTAACAAAATTAAAATTTTCAGTCCTAAGGTGGGACTCATTTTCCATTGGTAGTGATCCCAAAATTTTAAAAAATCAGGAGACAACTCTGCAACATCAGATTTGGAAATCTCTGATTGCCGAGTTGCCAAATTCAATTCTGCAAGAAATTGACATAAAACCTTTGAAAGATGATTGATTTGACTTGAAGCACCTAGTTGAATTTTTGACCAATCTTCAACACCAAAAAGCTTATTAAATTTGCACACAAAAGTATACCAATACACATGCAAGAGGGGAAATATGGTTAAGGGTTAGCAAATAGGGGTTTGTCTTGGTCAAACCCCACTTTTGGTAATCAAACCCTTAATGAAATAATAAAATAAAACAGAATGATAAACTAATAACATGCAATTTCTATCAAATTACTAAACCCTTGATTATGCAATTCTGAAGTAATTTCAATGGATGCTCCAAAGTTCTTGAATAATGCTTGATTATATGTTGTAAGATGCTTGAATGCTTGAGTAAGTAGGTGGATGAGTGAACTTGATGAATGGGGGTTGAAATGAGGTGAAAATCACTTATTTATACAATATTGTGCCTTAGTTACCCATTCATACCTCATCATAGGCCGAAATCAAGTGTTTTTGAATGAAAAACTGAAAGGAAATTTAAAAAAAAAAGAGTTTGGAGCCAAGGCAGACTCATTCGCCACCCATGGTGAATGGGTCCCACATTGGACCTGAAAATGGGTGTTGGGAATTATGTTTTATTTAATGTTGTTTGTAGGTTTACATTCAAAAATACACTTAATTAAGGCATAAGGCATAAAGGGACCAAATAAAGCATAAGAAAGGGATAAATAGTGAAATTATGCCTAGAAAAGCATGAAATCTTGTTACAAGACTTTACAACACTTCAAAATAGGACTTGATTAGTGATGAAAAGGTGATTTTTAGGTGAATTGCAATGAATAGAGTCTAGAAGTGTAGAAATGTCTTACAACACCTTCACAAGATGTCGTTATTTGAATTTTAGTACCTAAATATGCATGTTAAGCCATGTTACACTATAAAATTAGAGAAAAATAGATCAAACACCATGAAACAAGACCTAAAAGGCCATGAAAATGACAAGCCATTTTTCTATGGTACATTTAGCCCTTGCTTTAGTGAGAGGATGAACTTGCTTCAAACTCACACTATAGTAGCCATGAACATCAAGAGGAGGGTTCAAATGTACTTACATTAGAAAGATGGAATACAACGATCAAGAGGGATGAACAAAGGAAAACACAAGTGTTGAAATGAATGATATGAAGCTTTGGTCATCTATCCAACTAGTTGTGGATTAGATCTAGGCTGATTGTTTGAAAAAGAGAATGTATACTCACTTTAGGGCCACAAAACTTCTGGCTTTCCGTGGGGTGAGAAAGCCCAAATGTACTCACTTTGGGGCCACGAAACTTCTAGCTATCCACAGGGTGAGAAAGCCCAAAAGGTAAGATACATACACTAGTTCGTATGCACTTATAAACATAAAGGTAGCTATGGGGAAAAGTCATGCCACTAGGCAGGTTTCCCACTTAACCATATTAAAGTTATACCTCCTAATAAATTTAACAAGGCACCACAAAGGAAAATGTCATGAACAAAAAGAAGGTACCACAGTCATGCAAGTTGTGTTATGCAAGGTGGAAAAATGTGCAAAATGTAAAAATGTAATGTTCAAAGGAGTCTTGTTAAGTTCATGCAAGGTTAGTCACTTAGGGAACATTGTGTCTAATGTTTCCAAGAGAGGACCAATCAAAGAATAGTATATTCACAACTTAGGAGATGTAGTGCGTCACATTAGGCCACCAAGAGGAATCTAGTATGCTAAGAAAGATCACACTTATGAAGGAAATCAAACCCAATGTCATCCACAAAGTGACAAACACATCATATAAATGACAAGGCTACACTAGGAACCAAAAATGCAAATGAATTATGGTAATGTATGCCCCCTACTTTAAAGGAATTGCTACACATTGTTTTATGAGAAATTACTTTAAAGTAGCGAAGGAAAGAAAAAGAAAAAAGAAAACAAGACATGAGATTCAACTTGGAAAGCCCTACACCAAGTCATATACTTCGAAGTTAGGCTACATCATGTCAAGGAAAATGGAAAAAAAAGAAAGGGAGATGCCCCCTAGAAAAGAAAACACACCAAAAACATAAGGGATCTATGGATTTAGGGTCAGTATGTTTGTTGTTGCAATGTTTTTATGAAAGAGCTTAGAACTATCATCATTCCCCAAAGCACATAGAATTGGAAGAATGACACAAAGCGAGCAAAAAAATAAAGAAAAAGAAAGTCAGTTTTGGGTCAATATTGAAGAGACATTGTGGTCTTGACACCTTGCATCATCCCCAAAACAAAAACACAAGCGAAAAGAAAGAAAACAAAAAGGCGGAAGAAAAGTGAAAAAGCTTTTGGGTCAACATGAAGGAGACATTGTGGTCTCAATTATTTGCATCATCCTCAAATGGAAAATGCAAAAAGAAAGAGAAAAATACAAGGACTATTTAGGTCAACATGGAAGAGACATAAGGCATCTCTACGATTTTGCGTCATCCCTAAAAGGAAAACACAAAAAAAAGTGAAAAAGGAAAGGATCTTTTGGGTCAACATGGAAGAGACATAGGACCTCCCAATGCTTTGCATCATCCCCAAAAGGTGAACACAAAACAAAAGTGAAAAAGACAATGCGTAAAAAATAGAAGAATAAAGGTACAAATAGAAGAAGTGTACAAAGAGAGGGAACATCAAATGCACGATATGGGGGAACACAACATGTACATGAAAAGGAAAATGAAAAGGAACGAGTAATGCAAATGTAAGTCAACCATTAATTGAGTTATTGGTTTCTCAATCTTAAATAGATAAGCGGAAAAGGAATAACATGGTTAAGAGACAAAGAAAAGTGCATTACAAGGACAAGGCTAACAACGTCTTGCCCCCCACAAAGTGTAAAGGAAAGAATGAGCTGAGTTGGGTGATGGGAAATGATCATGCAATAGTGAGAATAGGGAATTCTACAACTATGGCATGATGATGGGATTTGGTTGCTTTAAGGTATGATGGGGAAACAATCGGTATCAATGAAGTGATACTTATCCAGTATGTCCTTCAATGTCCAACATTATTTGGTTCAATGTCCAAAAATACAACATTTGATATTTGCAAAATGGTATGTTAGAATATTTAGGATGAATAATCAACCTATTCATAGGTGGTAAAAGTATAAGAGCTTTGTTTAAAAGCAGTTGAAGTCTCCTTTCACATTTAGGTGGAGGATGTGTAGGAAACTTGAGTTTCTTCAATTTGTAAGGTCATTTTCATTTGCTAGATTCTCCTTGTTCATGAATAGAAGGAGGAGGAGGACCCATGGGGATCCTAGCATCCTTGTCATTAGAAGGGGATAATGATTGTTCTCGAGGAAGGAGAATGTTTAAGTTAGGAGGAGCATCAAGGATCCTGTGTCGTCATCCTAAAGCTTCCAATATTTAAATTGAGGTCTATTAGGATGAGGAGGATCTTGATATCCTAGTCCTATTGTGTTTCCTTCAGTTGGTTTTTGTTCAAGAAGTTGATGAATGTCATGTTCATGTTTTTTGTCACAACCCTGTTTACTTGAGATAGTGAAGCCTTTACCATATGTTGCTTGAAGGTTTATGGGAGTGTTTGTGACTTTATGATCGTAAAAGGGTTTTGAGTGTGGTTTTTTAGAGGAATTAGGTCCACTTGAGGGAGGAACCTTAGGTCCTTGATTGATTTTAGGATGTAAATATGCAAAGTGATCAGGAGGTGCAACAATAGGAAGATCTTGTGATTTCATGGATGGATAAATAGTTGCATTGGCTTCTAGGTTATCAAGGAAATCATTGTAGAACTTGTTCAAGCTAGCATCATTTTCTCTAATGATGTCTACTTCACAAGGAGGACAATCATGAGGAGTTGAAGGAGCATGTGTGAGTTCAAGGTCATTAGGGTCACAATGAAAGGTACAATTGGACATGTCTACCAATGATTTTAATGAATTCTAAAACTTATTGAAAGAAAATGCCATGATGCAAATAAACTAAAATGTAGTAAATGAGTAAAAACAAATATTATAGAAATGAAAATAGAATGCAAGAATAGAAAACTATAATGCAGGAAAATGCTAGAAAAATGCCAAAAATGCTGTGTAAAAAGTACAGAGGGACTAATTCACCCAAGGTGGTGAAGGAGTCCTAGTATGATGTTTTTGTGTGTTTTTCAAAAAATTTAAGATGATTTTAATGCTCTAAAAAATACAATGAAGGATGCAAAATGAAAATTTTTAGTTTTTTCAATGATTTGCAATACAAAAATGAAATCTAAACAAAGGTTTCACTAATGCAATATGTATAATCCTAGAATGCAAAAAAAAAACAATGGCCTAATTGAATGTTAATGCAAATGTAATCTAGGATAAAAAATACAATTTATTTCAGAAATGCAAAGTTTTCAAAAAGTGGGTTCACCAAAATGAATTGTTGATTTTTGGCACTCTAGGACTTCTCTTGCTCTTCTAGGATTTTTCACCTAAAAGGAGAGAAGTAGTGCCAAAAATGCTAATGTTTCATTCAAATTATGTTATGTGTGATGTTAATTAAGCTAAATGAAGTGAACAAAGTGTAAGTAAGTGATCTAAATGAATGAATTTGAATGCAAAACTAAGATTTAAGCTATGTTTGAAAACACACTATGATATGCAAACAATGAACTAAATGATGAAATAATGCAAAACAAAAAGAAATGAGATGAAATAGAGTACACCTGGGCAAGATTTGACAATTCTAAAATGTCGTGAATGTTGTCTGGAATTACTAAAATTTCACAGTGGGACTCATTCGCCCAGGGTGGTGAAATAGTCCTGCTAATGGTGAAAAAGTGTTGAAAACTAGTTTCAGACTATTAGAATTTGGAATCTCACAAAATTCAAAATTTCAGTCCTAAGGTGAGTCTCATTCACCACTAGTGTCGAATAATTCATCTCCCAAAATTCTAAAAAATCAGGAGACAACTTTGTAACACCAAATCTTGAAATCTCTGATTGTCAGGTTGCTGAAGTTAATTATGTTGGAAATGGACATAAAACCTTTGAAAGATGATTGATTTGACTTGAAGCACCTAGTTGACTTGTTAACCAATCTTCAACATCAAAAATATTGTTAAATATGCACACAAAAGTCTACAAACACTTATGCAAGAGGGGAACAATGGTTGAGGGTTAGCAAATAGGGGTTTGCCTTGGTCAAACCCCACTTTTGGTAATCAAACCCTTAATTGAAATAATGAAATGAAAGAGAATGATAAACTAATAACATGCAATTGCTATCAACTTACCAAACCCTTGATGATGCAAGTTTGAAGTAATGCCAATGGATGCTCCAAAGTGCTTGAATAATGCTTGATTAGATGTTGTAAGATGCTTGTTTGCTTGAGTGAATAGGTGGATGAGTGAACTTGATGAATGGGGGTTGAAATGAGGTGAAAATCACTTATGTATACAATATTGGGCCTTAGTTACCCATTCATACGTCATCACAAGCCAACATCAAGTTTTTTTGAATAAAAACCCAAAAGGAAATTTAAAAAAAAAAATGAATTTGGAGCCAAGGGGGACTTATTCGCCACCCATGGTGAATGGGTCCCACCTAGGACCTAAAAATGGGTGTTAGGAATTATGTTGTATTTAATGTTGTTTATCAAGTTTACATTCAAAAATATAGTTAATTAAGGCATATAAGGGCATAAAGGGACCAAATAAAGCATGAGAAAGGGATAAATAGTGAAAATATGCCTAGAAAAGTATGAAATCTTGTTACAATACTTTACAACACTTCAAAATTGGACTTGATTAGTGATGAAAATGTGATTTTTAGGTGAATTGCAATGAATAGAGTCTAGAAGAGTGTAGAAATGTCTTACAACACCTTCATAAGATGTTGTTATTTGAATTTTAGTACCTAAATATGCATGTTCAAGCCATGTTACAACATAAAATTAGAGAAAAATAGATCAAACACCATGAAACAAAACCTAAAAGGCCATGAAAATGACAAGGGGTCATTTTTGTATGACACACTTGAAAGATAAATTTTTGACCCATTAAGGTAGCTTCTTTTCAATTTTGGTGAGAACAACTTTCCACAAAGATGCCTAGGATGCCTAGAAAGAACAAGGAATGGCCAAAACTCTAAAACATCCTACATGACCAATCCATTTCCAACCATAGGAGTTGAGCCAGGAAGGCACAAATGGGAATGAATGTTTGTGTTTTGTTGGAAAAGGAGATCTTAGGTCTAATGGATGGATCACTAACATCAACCTTTTCCAAGAACAAGGTGTGAGGAATCTGGACCCACAATGATATGAGATTGAATAACAACCTAAAAGGTGAATCAACCGATTGCTGCTTTAATTTTCCCAACTAGAATCTTATGGCAATCTATAAGTTAGCTACTTTAGAAGATTGACTATCTTAAGGGGTTGTCCAATAAACAAGAGATGGATTTTTGCAATTATCTCCTCTACACTTCAAGCTCTATAGAACTTAGGAGGGCGATCCTACAATATTCATCAAAATTTTCTTAGAGTGATCAAGTGTATATAGAGCATCCACAATTATGTAGAATATTGTCCTCAACAGATATGTTCTCACTAATTTAGTCAAGAATTACATATTAAAACACAAAAATGAGCTAGATCCTTGAACTTTTATGCATTCATTGCTTTGAGAACAAGGAAAATAATATTATGCAATAAATAATTTCTTGAAAGTAAAATTTTCATCAATTTTGAATTTAATTGAAAAATTGTAATAAAAAAATTCTTTATAGATTTGATTGGTGCCTTAAACCTAGGGCATGGAGTCTAGGGAACACAACCAAAAATATTTATAACAGTATGGATTTGAGCATCTAGGCATAATAATAATGCATTATATTATTATCCCTCAAATATCTACAAAAAATTTAAACCATTGTAATATCTTAAGTATTCAATATTTCTTATAAAGCATATTTGATTTACTACTTGAGTAAAATTCATAAGAGAAACATTCATACACAAAAAACTGCAAAGATGAACATAATAGATCCTTGATCAATTTTATTCATAAATGCTTAAGATAATTACAAGTATGAGATAATAAATTTTCAAAAATTTCCACTATATTTTGATCTGTAAGTGCTAGTATTGTCATAAAAAATGTAAACAAAGATTTTGGCACTTGAGGGTCTTTCTAGCACTTTTAGGGTTTTTCACCTAAAAGGAGAAAGATGGGCCAAAATGGGAAATGTATACACTCAAAATCAATGCAAGGATGAATTAAGTATGCCTAAATGCAATGAACTAAAAAGGAAAATGAATTATTAATGCAAAATCTAAGAAATGCAAGTTGTTTGAAAACAAATTGTGATATGCAAAACACTTAGAAATGAAGGTAAATTGTAATAGAAACTGATGAAATTGGAAGTGTGCACCTAAAGGATGAAAAAGGATGGAATGAAGGTCTAGAATCCTGGAAAAATTTATGCAAAGATGAACTAGGATGCTTGTGCCAATTTGGGTGACTTAGTCCTAGATATGGAAAAACTACCTATAAACCTGTTTCTGCTAACTGGGTATTTGAATCTGCAAAAACCTCCAAAAAATAGGTTTAGTGGGACTAAGTCACCACTATTGGTAACTTAGTCCACTTTTGAATTTTTGAAAATATGAAAGTGGAAACAAAAGCTCTCATTCTGCACTTTGATTCTTTACAAGTGTCTACTTCTGAAACTCTAATTTTTAGGCTTGAAAGTGACTTTTAATGGATACTTTGGGCTTTTCAAGCAAGGATATTTCTTCATCAAGTCTTCAACCTATTCTTCAATGATTTTCAAGTCCTCAAGATACCTAAATCTACAAACACACAAAGAAAGAGAAAGAACTGGTGAATGTTATGGCATGGGGGATTGCCTTGGTCAAACCCCCTTTTAGGTAATTAAACCAAAATGGAGAAATAATGTAATGAAGCATGAAAAAATGGAGTTAGAGACTTTCCATGATGAGATATTTTGAATTTCTACAACAAAAGATGAAGAATCTATCCTTGAATGCCCTTGGAAGCTACCTTGATGACTTAGAATGATAAAACCCTATCTTGCTTGAGAAGAATAATGAATGATGACTTAACAATGAATGAATTGTTCTAAATTAGGGTTTAGATACTTATATTTATAGGAAATTCACCTTATTTATCCATTAATTAGATCCCTAATGCCGACATGAAGAAGGAATAAACTTAAACTCCAATTTTTCCCACTCAAACCTCAAAAATAGGCCAAATTGGACTAAGTCGCCATGTTGGGTGACTTAGTCCCACCTAGCAGGGACTCATTCTCCTAGATGGGCAACTTAGTCCCAGAGGGACCCTTTTGATAGCTGGAATGTTGGGGAATGATGAATTTCAATTCATATGTTTATTTCATCAGGTATTTTATCAAGTTATACCTTGGGATACACAATATGGGGCCATAGGGGCCTATTAAGATGATATAAAGGGTGGATAAGGCCAAGGACATAGATTTCAATGTGAAAGTGTGATTAAATACACTTTATAATACTAAAATGAGGTCCACTTTTCCTAGAAAGGCACAACATCCAATGTGAATGTGTAAGACACATTACAACACTAGATTAACACTAAGTTTATTTTACAAGTCTTCTATATTGATGGGAAGATGCATTTAAATACATTTTATAATATTGAATTAGGGAAAGATAAGTCCATTAAGTCTAGAGAAGTGTGAAAGTCTTTTATGACACTTTACAACACCTTTAAAAGACATTGATAAATGTGTTTTATTTAATTTGCAAAGGTCCAAGACCTAGTGTGGATGTGTAAAACACCTCACAACACTAAATCAGGGCCTCATTAAGTCCAATTTATCATCAATTAATCCCAAATAAAGCAAGAAAAAAAGGGATACTTTTTCTGTGTCCACAAAAAATTTCCAATCACATTTACAACCTATCCTATAAAAACCTAGTTTTAGACATATACAAACTAATGTACAAAATGTACTCTACTTATAAATTTTTGAAGATCGTTTGCAAAAGGCCCTGAATTCCCTTTGATAAAAAAATGGAGCAAACAAGCCTTGGTCATTTTGACAAGTGTCACATTTACATTTGACAACTTTATCCCATTACAAATAGCAAGTACAAATTTCCTTGAGAAGGAGAAAACATTCTCCAGTAAAGACAAAAGTTGTTACATGGGTAGCTTGTAGAAGATCCTCGTTGCCTCCAAAAAGTGCTTGAAGAAGAGGGTGGGGTACATGTACTTGATGAAAATATTTTTCCTTACCTTCTTTATCCTTTCAAAACCCAATAAATGCTAACTAAGCAAAAGAAGAAAAAAGGAAGGTCCACTAGAAGACAAAAAATCTTGTTGAAGTTGAAGTTGAAGAAGACATTCATTGATGCTAAATAAGAAGAAAAAATAAAAAAGAGTATTCCATCCCCAATTGTATAAAGAATGAAAGAATAATTTAAATTCCAAGTCATCAAAATAATTACAAATCTAGCAATCTATTGTATTTATCATCCCAAGCATGATATTGGATCTCTGAAGGCCATTAGAATGTAAGGAATTGATCTATGTTTGTTGCATATTTACCATACTTGGAAAATATGGATTTAGATTCCTTTGGGAAATCCTCCATGAGCTAGTTAGTATCCCATATTTCTTCCATACTTCTCTTTAGGAGATCTATATCAATCTTATCTCCATTACATTTTAGAAAGACAAGAGTTGGAGTAATGGCCTCAAATTGGGATTTTCATAGCATATAAGATTTTAATTCTCCATTTACCTTTTTAATCTTAGCCATAATTTTGATGTCACTGTCATCAAACTCCTCAATCTTTTCCTTTTCTTTGAAAGTTGATCCTTGAATCCTCGCAATTCCCCCTTTGTCTTAGCCATCTTATATGTAGGTACAATTTCACATAGAGCATTTGGCTCATGGGCTGATCCCTTATACATTCCAATTAGTGAACTAATCGTTGGGATACACTTTTTCATCAAGGGTGTGGCCTTTTCTCTATCCTCAAAAATCTTTTGTATTTCCATCATTAGTTGGTAGTAGTCCTTATGGAAATTCTTCACTTTCTTTAACACTTTATTCATAAGATACCCTAATACATTTGAAACAATATTTATATCATTGTCATGTTGGTGATCCTAGAAATTCATCACAATTTCCTCAATGGAATTGATTTTCTATTTGAGTTCTTCTATCTCCCTCTCCTCAGCTAATTTTGGTGGTGAAGCTGAAGAAGAACTAGCAACCATGGAATCCGACCTTACCACTAATGTCATTGATTGAGGAGGTGATGCTACTAGTTGTTGTTTTTATTGTTTCACTTGAACTTCTAACATCCTCAATATATTGTATTCATATGTCAACTCCACATGCTCATACAAAAATTTATCACATTTTGCTTAGAGTGATTATGCAATTTCCCTATTGAAACTAGCAATATTAATAGCCAATGTGGTTTCTTCTACTATAAAAGTGTTAGATAATATTTTTATAATCAAACCTCCTCTCAAATCTTGGGTTGGTTCTACAACCAATGGTTTATTAGTAATAGAGGAAAGGGCTCAAATTTCTCGGGTTGAACCTTAAACCTGAAAAGGCTGTTGCAACCTCATCCTCTAAAGAAAGATCTCCTGATCTTGCCTCCTTATGGTATCAAATGCAATTGTAGAGTAAATATACCATTTAGGGAGAAACAAAATCCCACTCTCCCTGAACATTCATCTTCCTTCTTCTACTGTTATGCTCTTGGAATTTGGCTTCATTTCTACCAATAATCTCAGGGAAATTTCTTCATGTTTTCCCTGTGGGTTCTTTTCTTTCTCTTCTTCCAACCTAGTAACATATTCATCTTTTTTTCTCTTCAAAAAAAATTCAAATAATTCTTGAGATTTCAAAAATTGATCATCATTCACAAAGTCTTTGTAAGCTAAATCCCAAATATCACTGGTGTTGTCCCTTCCCCCAACAATTTATGTAGTCATTCTATTTTGAGGTACTTGTACATGCCTTCATCACTCTAAGGGGAAGATATCTCTTTGATCACATCATCTCCTATTATTTCACAATTTATATCCTCCTCTTGGGCAATGGGTGAATCCAAAAGTGGAGACTTGTTAGTTCTCCTTCCCTTTGGAGATGGTTTCCTTAGGGGAATCAAGATGAATCTCATTAGATGGATAGGGAGGTGCTTGTTGTGTAGGTGGAGGGGATGCAAGCAATTGTACCTATGGAGGAGATTGAGGATCTTTATCCCTTATTGTAACTCCCTTAGGTTTTCTTACAAAAGAATAAACCAATGGATTATAAGAAGGATAATAGGTAGGCCTTTCTTCTAAAATAGGGGCTTTACTTGATACCCTTCCTTTAATTGGAGGAGCTTCCCCAATTATCATGTCTATGTTCTAAAAAATTGTTTGAATCCTTAAAATTTGGTTTGCAATTTATACATTAGCTCCTTTGTAGGAAAAATTCTTCTTCTTCTTATTGGCATCCTCTACCTTATTGAATATTTTCCATTTCAATTTTCTCTCATTTATCTTCCTCTGATCAAGGAAGTTTCAAATGACATCTTCACTAAAGTATGTATGATGGTTGTATTGGGACATGTTTCTACTATTGGTGCTAATGCTTCCTTGGTTTCATTTTTTATAGTGATATATGTATCTAGTTCTTGTTCTAAGTATGTACTAGGTGGATGTAGCATACATCAACAACTAGTTACTATTGCATTTTAGTGAGATGGAGCATTTACAATATGGAAATTATTTAACTTCTATTTTTGTAGGTGACCTTACATTTTCACTTGATTAGTGTTCTTCAAAATATTGGTACTTATGCCATTTATATATGGGTATGTGCAGGATCATCATGGAAAAAACAGGCCCTTAAGTGGCAAAAAATTCAAAAAAATCAGAGTTAGGCAACTTGACATAAAAATTTGAATAATTTATCTATATTATTTAAAAAATATGTAAGAATAGAATCAGTAGAAAATTGAATGTAGTTTCTAAAATACTAGGTTTCTTTTTAAAAAAAAATCTATTTGGTGAAAATTTGTAATTTCAATGCAGTGATACTTAAATTTTAGGGAAAACATAATAAGTAGGTGTTTGTCTAACCACCCTAACCACAATAAAATGATAATATTTTTTTATAAGATTTTAGATATAAGTAGAGGACTCATGCCCCAATGTGATGCATATTTTTTTGTAATTTTTTTCCAAGTAAATAATTAATTATGAATTTTTTATTACAATTTTTTTAAAAATATAAAAATGCGCATGTCTGACCACCTTAACTTGGTTAAAACTTCATGAAATTTATTTTTTATTTTTTTAATCCTATATTATGCAAAATAGAATGTGACACATGTTTTGGATTCAAAAAATATGATAATGTTTGAAAGCTATAGATTTTTTTTAATCAACCTATCAATCAGGACTTTAGTTGTAATTTGAATAGAAAATGAATAATAATTACTTATTAAATTCAAAGTAAAGCATAATTTATATCGATGGAATTTTGAGAATCTCCTTTAAAAACCCTTTTCGTTTCATCAATTTTGGGTAAAAATATAGTCGTCAGCCACATACCCATCATATTGCCACTTTTTGGCCCATCATGATCCTGTACATACCCATCTTTGAGTTCTAGATGTATTTCCTTTATTTTCCATCTGATTTGAGTTGAGTCATTGTGGGTTCTCATGCAAATTATAATCTTCTGGATCCTGATCATCATCTATTTTCAGAGGAGGTTATTCATTTCAGCACTAAAGCAGTCATCTTTCAAAATTAGTCTACAACTTCTTTGTGCTTCAGTGATGTTCTACATGTTCCTCTTCCTTTTGGGACATTGTTTTAGTTGGAGGCTTCTTAGTCCTTCACACACTAGTTTGAAGGATTTTTCAATCCTTAATTCAAATTTATCTCTTTTGGAGAGGAGTTTTTCCCATGTGATTTTCTCCTTTCTCTAGTTTTGAGAGATATTTTGTTTGTACATGGGTACCTCACTAGGCCTTGTTTTCTAGGCACCATGATGCATTCTATTTTCTATGGTTTTTATATAATCCCTAAGTTCATCTTAAGGGGGGGTGTTAGAGTAATCATGTATTAGCTAATAATTAATTAATCTTTAATTGATTATTAGTCTAATTCATTTCATGCACTTAAGCTAAACTTAGGAGTTATGTATTAAGTTAAATGCTTAAGTTTGGCTCCCATACATACAACCATACCAAAGCTATACCTCTTGATAAATTTGATAAGGAACCACACAACACGACAACATGATTCATGAGGAAAACAAAGCTTTGTATGCTTGACACTCATGAATGAACAAGATGGCTCCACAGAAAAGTAAAGTGTGTTATGAAAAGTGGCCATATATTGGTTATTGTAAATGAAAAATAGTGTAAGGTATGTTCAAATGAGTTTTTCTTAGTTCATGTAAGGCCTTAACTTAGGGAACATTGTGCCTAATGTCTCTAAGAGAGGACCAATCAAAGAATAGAAAATTCACAACTTAGGGGATGTAGTGTGTCACATCAAGCCACTAAGAGGAATATATATTGCTAAGAGAGATAAAGCTCTTGAGGGACATCACACCCAATGTCACTACAAAGTGAAAGATGCATCACATGAAGTAAGAAAACTACACAATGAAACATGACTTGTAATTTAAATGCAAAATAATAATGCTAATGTATGCCCCAACTTTAAAGAAATTTATAAACACCATGCTGTGAATAATTACTTTAAAGTAGCAAATGATAAATGCTAGCAATAAAGATGACGTGAGAGCTTGTTTAGAAAGCCCCATTCCAAGTCATATGTTTCCAAATGAAGTTGCATCATGAAAAAGAGGTTTCCCCCAAAATGAAAGATCCTAAAATCACATAAGGGATCCACTAATTCGGGGTCAATATTTCTTTATAATAATATTTTTAGAGATCTCAGAACTATTATCATTCCCCAAATACTCATGGATCAAGGAAGAATGACATAAAGAGAGTGAAAAAAAAGAAAATATTTCAAGTCAACATGGAAGAGACCTAAATATCTTGATGCCTTGCATCATCCCCAAAAGGAAAAAATAATAAAAATGAAAAGATAAAGGAAAAATATTTTGGGTCACCATGAAAGAGACCTAAATGTCTCAAATCCTTGCATCATCCCCAAAAGGAAAACAAAAGACAAATGAAAAGATAAAATAAAAAGATTTTGGGTCAACATGGAAGAGACCTAAATGTCTCAATGCCTTGTGCCATCCCCAAAAGGAAAAAATGAGACAAAGAAAATAGTAAAATGCTTACAAAATAGAGAAGACTACAACTACAAATAGAGAAATGTCACTAAGAGAGAGATACATCAAACAAAATAGTACTTTGGATCACACTATGTACATAAAAAAGAAACCAAGGCAAGATACTAGTAAGACACATGTGATTCAACCTATTAGCAGGTTGTCCACATCCCAATATTGTTCATCGTATATAGAAGGTAGATAGCTAGCAAAAAGGACAACACAAGTGCTGAACTAGGATCATACCAAGTTCAACACTCTTCTTAGGAGAATTATTGTTTAAGCTTATAGAAGAGGAAAACAATGTATTCAATTCATTATGCACTTGTTCATCAATCTTAGAAACCTTGCCATCACATCCAAGTTAATCACAATAGGAGGTCAAATGATGATGTTGAAAGAAGGATTTAGCTCTTGTTGCAGTTGCGATATAAGATCTTTTGTTGTGGTAAAGAGGGAGAATCATCGTGTATTGCTTCAGTCAAGTTTGGATGTTGATTTTCTTTGATGTTTTCTTTATTTAACCTTGGAGCAAGAGCATGATGTCTACACATATGCTCTCCAACATTTTTATTTCTTTTTGTACAATTTTCAAGTTATGTTTGTGGAGTGGGTTTATCAACCATAGGTTTCTTTTCTTCCCTAAGGGGAGGAACGAAAGGAACCATGGGAGGTTGTTCAACCAATTTATCTTTAGCCTTGTAAACTTTTTTTATCTTAGGAGGCATGAATAGCTTGTTTTGGTTGTCTCTCAGTCATTTATAGGAGATAGGCAAAGGGTTTGTCTTAGGTTGGTCTTGGTTACGTGGAATGTCTTTTGGTTCAATCATAGTTTCATCAAGGCTAGGAGGCTCAATCATGACTTAAGGCATATTTCTAAGGGATGGTTTTTCTATGCATTTCACCTTGAAATTTTGATAGGATTTGAAAAAGAAGTCCTCACAAGGTTTAATAGGTTCCATAGGCTCAGGACAAAATAAAGCTAGTGAAAATTTTTGGGAAGACAAAGGATTAACGTAATTATGGTGCACAATAAAGATCCCATTGCCTAAGGGAAACTTTAAGCATTTATGCATGACTGATAGGACAAATTCCATGGAGCACAACCATGGATAACTAAGCTTCACATGGAATTGGTCTAATGTCAAGATGATGGAGAAAGAGACATCTAATTGTTTTGGTTTGAATTTTAGAGGAAGGATGATTGATATCTTCGTAGGGAAATTGAAACCATTACACATTTTTGTCCATGATTTCGGTTTATCATATATTTCCTGATAGAGCTCATGCACAAGTAAGAATTCTTCAGTAATCACACTCTCCCCAAAAAAGATCAATTAATATCCCATTAGTGGGCTTGTCATTAATTCAGCAGGCCATGTAAAGAGAACCATTAGGTGCATTTCTAATAATATCTTTAGATGAGAAAGCAATGTCTAGAGGATTTTTAGTTTAGACCTTATGAGGTTGTGTATTGATCAACACAATCAAACCTTTTAGAGGATTTTTTTCATTAGTATCTATAGGACATTGTTCAATAATATCCATGTTGTCATCATCCATGTCAACATTCATCACATCATTCTTCTTAATTTCACTAGCTTTGACAAATAAAATGTTATGATTTAGTGTGGGGTTGGTAAACATTTGCAAGTTTTTATTAGGAGGAGCCACATACTTATTTCCTTGATCATTAACACCTCTAATTTGAAGTGGACTAGAATCAATGAGGTCTTGCACAGGATGCTTAAGAGGCTTATAGTGTTTTGTATCATGTCCATTTTATCAACGATAATGGTAGTAAGAATTTGATTTAAAGTTCAGAGGTAAAAGATTACTAGGATCATGAGTTTTAATGGGAGGATAAGTGACCATTTTCTGTTCTAGAAGTTGTGACATTGTGTTATGTAGGGTATCGAGTAGGGGAGTAAATTGTCTAGCTGAATCCCCAAATGTAAAAGGAGTTGTTTTCTTTATAGTAGCCACTTGGGTATCAACATGTTGAGTTGGTTGAGAGGGATTTAGTTGAAGGAAGCCTATATTCTATTTCCTAAAGGGTTGATAATTGTTTTTATTTGTGGATTCAAACTTTCTAGGATGGCTAGGGGTGATCCCACAATAGTGGTTTACAATTTTTGGCCAAACTAGACACTGATTTTTTAAAAAAACTAAATCTTCACATTCGGGCACCTATAGCGGTTAAACCATGAGGAATTTGAAGATGATGCAAACTAGAGTCTTGTCACATTTTGTCTGTAGATTCTAAAAATAGTTTTTTCAATTTTTTTGGAATCAGATTACACTTCTTTTTCCATCTCCCACAAAAATTGGTTTTTTTAAAAAGATAGCATTTTTAAAAAGTGACGCACACCGTATAACGCATAACTTTTTTTTCGTTAAATGATAAAATTTTAATTCTTTTGAATTTATATTTCTAACTCTGATATCTAGTGCTTCCACTTGGTTAGATAGTTTTTTATTGAATATTTTTTCTTTAATCAAGTTTCAAAGTCAAATCAATTACAATTTAGACATAACACGTCCGTATAAGGTATAAATTTTACTGTATGTATCAAAATTCTTTTTTAATTTTTTTTTTGGATCAAGGACTCCAATATATGGTGTACTCATATTTTTAATTTTTTTTTTTTGATAATTTTCTATTTTTCCACATGTGTAGCACAAAGAGTTTTGTTTTCGATGAAAAACCTATATTTAATAAAACTTAAAAAACAAATAGATAATATAATCAAAACATATTAAAATTATATTCATTGGATAGCTCATTTTGAGGGAAACCTAAAGCCAGATGGGGTTTCTAAGATCTCCTCCATTTTCATTCTCAATTCGAGCTTCGAAGTGAAAAATTTTGAGTAATTTTGGTGCCTTAGAGGATGTGAGTGAAAATAAGTGGGTTCGGTCAAAAAAAATAAAATGTTCAGTCGAATAAGTATTCTACCGAACCCATTTAACATGTAATAAAAAATAGATTTGAATGGGGTTCGGTTGAACATTCTAAAAATGTTCAGTCGAATCCCCTCTATTAAAAATTAATATTTAATATTAATATAAATATAAATTATATTCTTCTTAAATTATAATAAATAATATACTTATTATTGCAATATATTTTAATAATTATATTATTATTATAATATTAAAAGTATATAATTAAAAAATATAGATATTATTATTATAATATTAAAATTATATAGTTAAAAACTATATATTAATTTTTCTAATCATTATTTTTCAAATCTTGGATTATTAGGCTTAGCACGAGTGTCATGAAAACACTCTCCTCAAGTAGGATAATGAGAAGCTTCACTTGGAGAACATGGAAATTAAAGAAGCCATGAGAAATCCCATATGCACCAACTGCAAAGCACCTATTGTTATTGTAGAAGTCTGTCTTCAAGAGAAACAACTGCATATTGAGAATATTCGATTGAAAGATGAGGTCCGTTTGCACAACCTAACTAATTTGATGATTTGCATATTCCAAATTTTTGTATTCTCAAAATGTAAACTGTGGTTAAAAGGATTATGAGTCACTCCTTTCTTAGTTGTACCTATTATGATTCTAATGTATTTACAACCCTACGACCTCCTAGATTTTATTTTCTCTAGAAATCTTTTATTGCAGTGATTTTCCCACAATGATGAAATTGCTTCATATCATATACTGTATAAGATTTAGAGACCCAGAAGGTTATTTTATTCTAATGCTTTAAATCACCTGAGCAATGAAGTTGAAGATTCATTAGCTTTGTGCTTATGGGTATTCTTTAACTATTCTTAAGTTTTTTGTAATGGGCCTGCATTGATTTTTTCAGCTGGAGAGAATGGCAAGTATGGCTGGAAATTTTTACGGAAGACCCATATCATTGACTCAAGAGAGAGATATGGAGGGAGTGGGAGAGAAAGGGAGAGTGGGGGTAGGATCAAATCAGAAATCAGAGCAAAATCAGGCAAGATCAAAATCAGGGTCAGGTCAGGGTCAGTCAAACTCAAACAAAATCAAGAAGAATCAAAATCAAAATCGAGCAGATCAAGGAATAAATCAAGTATCAGAATCTCAAAATCAAGTCCAATCAGGATCAGAGAGTCAAATCAAAATCAGGCATCGGATCAAAATCAAAATCCGTCAAAATCCGTCGGATCCAGGATCAAATCCATCAAAATCCGGGTCAGGATCAGGATCCATCGAAATCGAGCGAAATCGAAAATCAAAAATCGATTCAAGGCTCGAGAGTCAAATCAGGAGGATCAAAATCAAAGGACAGGAATCAAATCAGAAATCAAAAGTCAGGCAGGATCCAAGTAGAGATCCAGAGGAAAAGTGGGTAGGAGGGGAGAATCTTTAAGAGAGAGAGAGAAGGTTAGGGGAGAAAAGGAAAGGGAGGAGGGTAAAATGCATGGGTACAGGAGGGTTTAGGGTTAAGGTAGATATTAGAGGTTTAAGGGGTAGGGAGAGATTTTTTATTAAGGGAGCATTCATTTATGTTATAATGTGACAATATTTTATAATTAGATAATACTTAATTTTAAAATTTACATAGTTTCCATGGAACAATTGGAACAAATTATATAAGTTGTATATAAGTGTATATAAGATTCTTGAACTTAAGAATTTCATGAAACAAATATAAGTTGTATATAATTGTAATTTAGGAAAAATGATTTTTAAAAACTTCACTATGTTTTAAATAAGGATTGAAAGCATATATGTGGGTTTACATGCAACCAAAAAAAGTGAGAGATGATGCTATCAAAGATTCTTGAACTTAAGAATTTTCCATGGAACAAATATGTACATACAATTGTAATTTAGGCAAAATGATTTAAAAAAAAATCACTATGTTTCAAATAAGGATTGAAAGCATATATATGGGTTTACATGCAACCAAAAAAAGTGAGAGATGATGCTATCAAAGATTCTTGAACTTAAGAATTTTCCATGGAACAAATATGTACATATAATTTTAATTTACACAAAATGATTTACAACTATGTACAAGTTACTATAAGTTCTCATTTGAACATGTATAGGGTTACAAGTGAACTTGAAAACCATGGATATAATCTAAGTCAAAGATTTTGGTTCAGCCCGCTCTTCAATAACATGTATAATTTTTTGATGATCATCACTATCTAGTCTCCATTTTCTTCGCCCACATGCATGTGGAACTGCATGAAGATGTAGAGTGGTAGCAATTATTAAGTGACTATATTGATATACCTTGTTATCAGGTTGATATTCAAGAAAATGAATCCCATGCTGAACAACTTTGACTTGTTTTAGATATGTCCCTTGCACTACAATAGAACCTACATGGTAAACATGAACCTAGGGTAAGACATATGAACGTGTACAACATTTTCATGCTCAAGGTTTGTACAGTATATATTTAATGTTTATAATGTAATGTGCACATGTGAATACAATATATATAAAATTTTAAATTCAAACTCACCTATGGGAAATAACATTCCATCATTTGTTTCAGGTTCTATTAGCTTATTCCTCTCTCATGTGCAATGCAATAAATAATAGATAACACCTTCGATGTTTCCAGGCTCTGCTATGACTGCAAAAACATATCCTGTACACCAAATTTACATAGAAAAATTCTAAAAAAATAGAAATGTCTCTAAAGAACATTAACTAGATATATATAATATTTAAATTATTGAAAACTTACACATGTGTACCTTTTTTAACCAATCTTGAAATATGGTGATAATCAATTGAAATCAAAGGAATGTCTTCAAATATTTCTTCCCCGTTTTCATCATATGTTTCTGAAACAACTAGTGGCACTGCATCCCATTTACCAACATATCCAAGTTCTTGATTGTTGCATGCATAATCAGAGTTTCCCTCAATGCACTCAGTGCAAAAACAAGAGTAATCCCTTGTGTCTAATATCCATCCATGGAGACTATCTGAACTCCTAACACAATGCAAATATCTTATTTTTTCTACCCTCTTGCATCCATGCATCGATCTTCTATCCACACCTAGATACATATGTAAAACAAAAAAATTATGTGAAAAAATATGTATATATATATTTTAAATTTAAATAAATTCAAATTTTTGATTTAATGTAATTTATACATACCCGATATCTCCCAAAACACTCTATGTGGAATGTGTCAGTTTGTTCTTGAAGATGTGTGACCACATTTGATGCAAAGTGTTTCTTGCACCATTCAACAACATCATGTGCATTTCCTAGATGATCTTCTGGATAACTCATTTGATGATTTCTTAAAGCTCATTTGATGCAAGCTCCTACTCCATCATGCTCACCCTTTCCATTCCCACTCTAAAAAAAACTTCAAACATGTGATATTTTGTAGATTTTATGATATCTACAAAGTGCATAGAATGACCGTGAAGATTTTAATTGTGCCACACATCCATCTTACCATACAAAATGATTTTCAAATTTTACATCCCTACTTCTCAAATTCTCAAAAAATATTGTAAAGCAATGTTGGACAAAAAGTGTGTCATGCTCTTTATCATCACTAATATAAAAGTGATATTCTTTCTTAATGGATCATTCTTCATATGTACTATCAACACCATCCAATTCTGATTGTGCATGTCGATAACACACATGAACCATAATAGTGATCTACTTTGGAAAGTAATACTCTGATTGAATCTCCTTTTGATGTACAAAGGATTAATTTTATGCAAAGTCAACTACTGATAGAATTGTTCCATGTGTGAAAGTATCTCTCAATGTTTGGAATTTTTGTGCTTTCCACTTAGCAAAAAAGGAATGATGTATGTATGGTCGTATCAATTTTCAAAAATATTCCATAAATTTTCCAATGGGAATCTCCTCTTCTACATAGTTCAACCTTGTGGATTCTTTCCCAATTTTTTTTTGCAACTTTACATAATTGTACCTGTGTCAGTAAAATATGTGAATAACTAATAAACCACACTTGATCAATGAAACATTACATCAAAGAGAATCCAAATAACAATCTATGAGAAATTGAAACAAATAAACTCTCTAAAAATAGTACTTACCTCTTGCAATTTACTGTCTTTGTTAGGTCAGTATCCTCACTTCTTGAAGGGAACTTAGCTAAATTTCCACATGTCTCATAAATTCCTTTTATGCAGTTTATTTGAGGTCCATTTTCATGATCACATAATATAGACTTGATGAACAAACTTGCTTGTTTAGGAGGTGCATTTTTAAACCCACATCTTTCTTCTCTCATTTTTCAAAACAATTGATAGTAGAGATCAAATTCAATATGATAACGACAACAACAAGTTTCAAAAAACCTGTTTATCTTCACATAATATGGCTTTAACCTTTGAAACATAGTTTTCCCAATCTTTATATGAGGATATGCATTACAAAAGTTCATATACATCTCAAATTGTGTTATGTCTAGCCAATGTTTGATATGATTTTCATAAATACTAGGTCCAATCCTGTGTCTCATAACATCTCTAATATTTGATGATGGATGAGTCTGATCATGCCAAAACCCTGAGACCAAGTTCCTAACAACATCTTCAATCATGTCAGAACGGGGAGCTCTACACATAATTGCCCAATTGCCTTCTAAACTCTCATCCAAAAACTTTCTTTTTTTCTCATATTTTATCAATGTGGTTCTACTATAACCAATTTCAGTTGATAGTGCAGAAATTTTTCTTTTTCTTGCTATATCTTGATGTACAATAGATGTCAACATCACCCTTCTTGTAGTGGACTTATCCACTAATTGAGATCCTTTCCTAATGGAATCTAAACCCTTTTTAACATTCTGAACAATATCCTTTTGTAATCCCACGTGTTTCTTCCTATTTGATGCTAAATGTACACCCAACAATTGTAATGACTCTTTGAGCTCATCACGAAGAAGTAAATGTGATAACAATTGGGTATTTTCAAGTGTATCAAGATGATTAATCATTCCATTTACAAATTTATTCATTGACCTCTTTCTCTTATTATAAGGCTGGTTGGCATAATATTTCAGTTTCTCCATATCCATTTCAAGTAAATGATCTAAATTTATATGAGAAATTTGTTTCCTCGCCTTCTCAGCTAGTTTTATATGCTCATCCATACCAGTAGGAGGAAGTGATCCCGACCCCTCTCCAACATGCATTGTTTGAACTTGTGCCTCCTCCCTATCTTCAAGGACCATGCATTCTTGAGTGGATTCATTTGATCCAATGTTTAGATTTGGCTCGACTTGAGCATGAAAACTTCTTGCTTGTTGAGCCCTTCCTACACATGTCACAAAATATTTTGTAAAAAAAAGTGAGAGATGATGTTATATAAGTGAAGTTAATGTATGCAAGCAAACAAACTGATAAAACATGATGCTATAAGTGAGAGAATTTTGTGCTAGTTTTATATGCTCATCCATACCAGTAGAAGGAAGTGATCTTGACCCCTCTCCAACAAGCATTGTTTGAACTTGGGTCTCCTCCCTAACTTCAAGGTCCATGTGTTCTTCAACAGATTTTTGTTTGATCCAATATCTAGATTTGGCTCGACTCAGCTTGAGGAGTCCCTGGATCATAAAACATAAAAAATAAAACCTGACATTGCATTGGCTTTAAGTATAATTTGAGTTCTAATTTTCAAATAATTCTAGAGCTTAGAATTGGGCATTTATTAAAATATTTTAAAAATATTTTTAAGGAACTATTGATCATTAGATTAAATTCAATGGGAGTTTAGAAAAATCTTAAGCTAATTAGATGTTGCAATGTAGATTGGATAGGGGATATTGATCACCAAATATCAACATTAGAATGCTACTTCATTGTACATGAAGGTGTTGTTTCATGAATAATTAAGAAAAAATAATTGTTTCTTTCAAAGTGCAAAGTTAGAATATATAGGAATTTTCAAAGCCATAAAATAATTAATGTGGTTGAAAAAATTATGAAAATAAAAGTGGCATAGTGAGGGACACAAAATTTAAGGTTTCATTGGAGAACTAAGCATGTATTGAAGTACACTATCATTTTCTTCATGAACAAAGTAAAGAGAAAATTGTGTAGATGCAATACTCAATAATGATAATGTGATGACAAAAACATTAAACAAAGGTATTGGTAAAAGATAAGTGTAAGGTTTGTAGGGAAGGATTTAATGTACAATATTTTTGTTTAAGAGTACATTTTAAGTTGGGGTATTGTAAGTTGAAAAATGGTCATACATTAAACATTTATAATTTTAATAAGAAAGCCAATGCAAAATGTATGTGCACATACAAATTTATGTTTAGGTGTACTAACCAAATTATTGGGTGGAGTAATGCACATTATGGATTCCATCCCATCAAATGAATACTCATGTTTTTTCAAAGTAAAAGTCCTAAACACACACTTGAGAGTGAGAGAGAGAAGAAACAAGCATTTACCTTGTTTCTTTCTATGATAATTTTCCAAGTTTTGTTCATGCCTCTTTTGTTCTTCTTCTTTTGACAATTTTCGTTGAGACACATTTTTCTTTTTCTTTGTTGTCCCATTTTCTTCTTCAACTTAAAGATGACTCAAAACAAGTCCTCTACCAACTTAGTTAAATTATCCTCCAAAATTTTCCTTGATTGATAAAAATGAAAAGTTGTCGAGCTCCAATATTTGCCTCCTTGATAAATGTGCAAAAACTTCTCCAAAATCTGCTCTCCAAGTGATATAAATGAGAATTAATCTTGAAATTTGATATCTAGAATAATGAAAAATAAACTTCTATTTATATGTATATGGGATGGGAAAAAAATTATTCTAGTTGTAGACGTCCAATTTTGATCACTTCCATATGATCAAATGCGTCTCCTTGATTCATCCGGTTGCTCATCCCCTCTGTCAATATTAATTAAGCCAGTTGTTTAATTAATACCCTGCATCTCACACAAAGGTCCTAAAGTATTTAATTTGATACTTTACCCCTTTTCCTCCTCTAAATTAAATAAATATCCCCTTTTATTTAATTTAGTCATATTCCCCTTTTGAATTAAAATGCATTTTTAATTCATCTTTTCTCTCTCATAGTCACATCCTCCAACTTTTGCAAGTTGGTCCCTAATCCATTTTAATTACTTCATCCTCTTCTAATTAACTAGGGTTAGCATGTGCACACCCTTAATCATCATTAAGGTCACATCCTCCATAATTTCCCACTTACCTCTAATCAGTCATTAGCCTATCTAACTGGGTACTTGCACAACTTTAATCATTTGATTAGCCTAACCAAATCCTCATCCTATTTATGGCACATGTCCTTGAGTCAACCTTATTAAAGGCTTTCTCCTTTTGGACAAGGCATCCCCCTTCCCCATGTGAATTTTTAATTCACCTTTTAATCCCCCAAGGCACCTAAAAGGAATTTTTAATTCCTTCACTTCTCCCCACATGTCCTCTATTCATTCTTTATTCCTTCTCCCATCCCCATAAGGATATTTGAGGAATTTTTAATTCCCCACTTGTCCTCTCACCCACATGGGGACAAGGACCTCCTTTATGAGGAGATCTTGTCCAATCCCAAGGTACTTTGTACCCCCTCCATGTCATGTCCTTTTCCTTCCACCTCATGTCCACTTCACCTTTTAGGGCTTTCTCACATGCCACATGTCAAGATGTGAGGGCTTGTGAGTTCTCAACTCACCTTAGCCCTACATCTTGATATTTGGTGGATCAATCTCAACCGTCCATTTCCCCTAGGATTTCCCAAAAACCCTATAAATACCCCCTCTTTTCTCTCATTTTGGGGAGATTATTTTGTGTAGCCAAACTCTTGCAGTTTTACTTCTCAATCCAAACTTAGCTATTTTCATGTTTCCAAGCATCATTTGTATCTCACATCACACATCTTGTGCCATCTAAGGAGCATACACATCCAAGATCGAAGGGCCAACCAAAGGATCGACTCAACGTAAGGTATAAAGTTCCATTTCGTGGCTTTGTCTTGTTTTGTTTCTAACTTAGGCTAATCTTGAAGTGTAGGTTGTTTTAGTTGTTTATTTGTGCTCTTTAACTTGTTGCTTATTTTCTAACACCTATTTCGACCTATCACATTTCTGGCACGCCCAGTGGGACCCACAAACGGGTCTCTTTCTTTCACATTTGCTATTTTTTGCATTTTTGCAGGTCCAGGTTGCAGAGTGGCGGACCTGTCCTCTTCCGGTGGCGGACCTGTCCAGGGGTGGCGGGCTCGTCCTGATAGAGTGGCAGAACTGTCTTAGTGCAGTGGCGGGCCTGTCCCAGTTCAGTGGCGGACCTGTCCTAATTCAGTGGCGGGCCTGTCCCAGTGCAGTGGCAGACCTGTCCTAATTCAGTGGCGGGCTTGTCCCAGTTCAGTGGCGGACCTGTCCTAATTCAGTGGCGGGCCTGTCTTAATAGAGTGGCGGACCTGTCCTACAGAAGGTAAAAATTTCAAGTTTTCCCAGATTGTCTTTTGATAAAATAGGAACATAGCTTAATTAAAGAGGTGTCAATAAACCTTGCTTTGCGTGTTTGGGAAAGCTACTTGACGTATCCAATCCCCTTGCGCTATTTGGTGATCCTGGGTGACGAGAAATCGTAGCTCTCCAAGTCCTTTTTTGTCACCCTTTTTCAATTTCTTAGTGGGACCTGCTTGGGGATTTCATCACCCCAAGGGATGATTCCAACCACGCGTACCGGCGGGGTATATAAAGGGGGGAGAGCGAAAGCTGTACCTCAATCCAACCACGTTGTAATTGGCGAAGCGTCGGGATGACGTGAAGAGTTGGTCCGAGCCTTTAGTATATCGCTAAGGTTCCCGACTCACGCTTGTAACGGGTTGGTGTTCACGGTTTGGGCCTCACGTACCGGGTGTATATCGAGGACTCCTTAGAAACCATGTGCATCCTAGAATAGAAGACTTTGTTGACCATACCCCTTTCTACTAAATTTTAGGGTTGTGCTGTTTGAACTATCTTTCTTGTGCAAAAACCAGTGATTGTCGATTTGGCCAAGTCTTTTTATGATTGCTACACTTTGGGTCCTTTGCCTTTGCCATCCATCAAAACATCAACCTTGAACTCATCCTTTGGCGGACTTGACCTTATCCTTTAGCAAACTTGTTCGAGTGCAGTGGCGGGCTTGTTCTGGTGCATTGGCGGACCTGTCCCAGTGCAGTGGCGGGCCTGTCTTAGTGCAGTGGCGGACCTGTCCCATTTCAGTGGCGGGCCTGTCTTAGTGCAGTGGCAGACTTGTCCCATTTCAGTGGCGGGCTTGTCCTAGTACAGTGGCGGACCTGTCCTAATTCAGTGGCGGACCTGTCCCAGTCCAGTGGCGGACCTGTCCTAGTGCAGTGGCGGACCTGTCCTTTGATCATCCTACATCATCACTTTGCATGCATTGTCCCTCTATTTTGACCATCGATACGACCATTTAGCATCTGAAATAAGCTTTTGAACATCCATTTCGAGCCTCCATCCCTTCATTTTAAAGGTCATTTATTCTGAACACTCTTCTGCTTGTCTCGAGAGCCATACGTCTCCCCTAAGACGCTACCCATTCGTCCTAATTCCGTTTTCATCTCTGATCCCCGTTATTCCATATAAACCTCGTTGGAGTTGCCATCCAAGTTGACCTAGGTATTTATCCCTAATCGCAATCATCATAGCTGGCTTAGGATCGCTATCCGTCTTAAGTCAGTTATCCTTTTCGGCCCAATCAATCCGCTTCTATCTCAAGTTGGATTCGGTGTCGTTATCATATAACCACCTCTCAATCAATACCTAGTGTTACCAAGGATCCCTCTTAAACCCGGTTGTGGATCTCGGTCTTCGTCATACTTATCATCAATCCAACCCTAATCATCAGATTAATCCGATCCCTACACCATCAAACCTATTCGGATCAAAACCTGACATCCAGGTAAATCCAACATCTATCGATCAATCCAATCCGATCCCATCAAGCCAATCCACATCGACCTAATCAATCATCATCCACTAATCTCCCATCAAAATCGAATCAATCTTGATCTTCATCATCTTGCATGCCCGTTCAAACTCGATCACAAGCAAAGAAAATGGCCGACCAACAAGCCCTAAATGCCCAATCGAACAACCCTCAAAATCCCATCAACACGGTCAACGTCACACCCGATCCTAACTATGGTGCTAATATCCCTCACGATCCCCACAACGGCACCTCATCGCAATCCAATGTGGATGGTCAAAACACATCACCCCCTGGGGAGGAAAACATGGCCGATCAACCCGAGCTCACGTTCGAAGAACACTTTAGCAACCCTGTCAATGCACAAATGACAGAACGCCTCTTCGAAAGACATGGGGACAAAATCTTGGCTCACTTGATTGACAAGGGTGTCAAGCTACCGTCAGGTGTCGACTTATCCAAGTATGGCACCTCAACATCCAACGTACCCCAAGGCTCACATGACATCCCTAGTAGCTCGTATGCCCCCATAGAAGGTTGGCATCAACCTCGAATTCGGCAACGCAGTCCTGTATCCCGTTGGAAATCCCACACATCCCACCATCTCGATCACGGGAGCACCTCAAACCATTGATCCCAATGATCCCTATGCCTATGGCATGCCGCAAAACATCCCGCAACCACAACCATTAATGCTACCGGCACCGCCCCTTTCGAACCCGCCTCCTGTCAACACTGGGGGCAACCCTTTCGCTTCTTTGCATCCGCCTCAAGGAGCAACCAATCCTCCACCCTCATCATTCAATCCTCCACCATTGGCCCAATCCAACGTCCCTCCTCCATCGTCATTCAATCCTCCACCATCGGCCCAATCCAACGTCCCTCCTCCATCGTCATTCAATCCTCCACCACCAGCCCAATCCAACATTCCTCCGTCGTCGTTCATGCCCCAACAACCAGCCCAATCCAACATTCCTCCATCGTCATTCATAGCTCAATAGCCGCCCCAATCTAACATCCCTCCATCATCATCGTACGCTCCCACTAGTGCTCAACAACCTCCCTCGCACAACATCTCAATCGCACCTCCACTTCAACAACAACCATTGGTCAATCCCCTATTCTCAGCACAACCGCCACAACATCAACCACAAGGAAATCAACCCCGGCCTTCAGCCCCCACCATATCTCCATTCCTTGCATCCATCTTACGCCTGCAAGCACAACCATCACATAACATCCCGTCTCGCCAACCACAGCTGCCAACTGTGCATCAACAACAATATCAACAAGTGCCTCATCATTACAACTATTACAACCAGCAACAATATCCACAACAACCCTCCTATGGGGCATCGCAATAGTCATATCAACACCCCCAATATCCGCAAGCTAATCAACAACACTTTCTCCACACTTCCCAATAGTACGCCACCCACAACTACCCAGCCAATCCATATCCCCCCTCGCAACAGCAACCTTTTTATCAACAAGGTCCCTTGGCATATCAGCAGGATGCGACACCTCCACATCCATACACCCATCTCCAAACATCCTCTCAGAATCCACAATCATCATATCATCAATATCCATCCAACACACCAGCCAATGCGGACATCCTGGAAATCAAAGCCGCACTGAAGGATCTCCAGGCAGGGACTAGCAAACAATCGTTCAAGTTCGAAGATATATGCCCCTATCCGTATGATCCCTCCATCTCATTGATTCCCTTCCCCAAACATTTTGAGATACCAAAATTTGACAAGTATAAGGGGAACAAAGATCCAAAGGCTCACCTGAGGGAGTTTTACTCCCAGTGTCAAGAAGTAATCCACAATGACAACTATCTCTTGCGACTGTTCCCCCGAAGTCTGGGAAGCGACGCACTAGGGTGGTTCATGACCCTCGACAAGGGATCTATAAAATATTTTGCGGACTTGTCAGAAAGGTTTGTCTCCTACTTCTCCTTCAACTTGGAGAAGGATACTGATACCCTGGATCTTCTCAAAGAAAAACAACGTGAAGGGGAAACTTTCACTAGCTACCTTCAGAGGTGGCGTGCCCTAGCCAGCCGAATGAAAACCCCTTTGAAAGAAAAGGACATGGTCACCCTTTTTGTGGAGAACTCCCATCCTGACATGGCCCACAACTTCCGATTACATTGTGTCACCACTTTCGCGGAGGTAGTGGAGAAAGGACCCATCCTTGAGCGTGCCCTTATTGCTAAAGGGCACATCAAAATATATAACCAAGATAGGGAAAGGTCTTTCAATGACAAGCCACGTTTTTGGAACAAGAACAAGAATGCAGTGAATGATGGTGTCACTGACACTAAACACGTCCACGTAGCCAACACATCTCAGAAACAACAGCAATCCATGCCTAATGCCATATCTGTACCGCAAGGGACGCCCCGTCCTCCCCAACAGTCCAATCAAAATAACCAAGGGAACAATAAATGCCAATATGCTCAACTAGGAGAACCCTTGAGTGTTGTCTTCAACAAACTGTTGCAAATTAGCTACCCGATCACGTATCCTGTCACCAAGCCGCTTGATGAATCCAAACCTAAGCCTGCATGGTTTAGGGAAAATGAATATTGTGAGTTCCACAAAATCAAAGGACACTCTTTGAATAAATGTCAGGGTCTCAAAAACTACGTCCAGGATCTCATAGATCGAGGTGACATCAAGGTTGATCCTAGTCAGGCTCTGTCATCCAACGCTCAATTACAGATCTATCAAAACGCTTTCCCAAATCATAACCAAGGCCCGAGCACTTCCAATACTAATCCTCAAAATAACAGCACAAATAACGTGAGCTACAAGAGTGTACCCCTCAATTACGAGGGTGTTATTCATTACATTGAGCAGGTAGAACCTCGTGTATCCATGATACACGTCAAAGCTAAAGACCCCCAATGTGCTGTTACCACACGACGGGCCCGTATCACCGTTCCTGCAGCCTCCGCACCCGCTCAACCTACTCCTGTAACTTCCCAGTACAATATCCTTGATCACCTGGGAAAGACCCCTGCACATATCTCCATTTTGGATTTACTCAAGTCTTCCCCTGTGTATCAAGAAATCCTCAATAGAGCTCTACAGGAAACTCATGTGCCTAATAATATGGATCCTACACAGTTCCAAGCCTTGGTAGGACACCTGGATTCATCCCACCAACTACACTTCAGCCACAATGATATGCCCAATGTTGACGCCAATCACAATCGTCCCTTACATATTGAAGTCGTGGTTGCTTGACATAAAGTAAAAAGGGTCTTGGTAGATAATGGCTCTGCCCTCAACTTGTGCACTTTAAAATTCATAAAACAGGTGGGGTACACCCAAGCAGACTTAAGCAACCAGATTATTACAATCAAGGCTTATGACAATGCAGAAAGGAATTCAGAAGGGATCATTAATCTTCTTGTCCAAGTTGGACCGGTGGTTCGGTACATCACCTATCATGTCCTTGATCTGGACTTACCATATAACCTCTACTTGGCCGACCATGGCTCCATGCTATGCAAGCCGTACCCTCCACCTACCATCAATGCCTCAAATTCCCAGTCGATGGATAGGAGGTCACCATCTATGCCGACCCCCAACCATTCGAATATTGCCGCGCTCTAGAAGCATCATTTCCCCATCTACATTATTGTCCTAGGGTTGAAATGGGGGCATCCCAATCATCACCCGTTCATCCACAATCCACTGCAAAAACCACTCCATCCTCCCCCACTGAGCCTACGTTCACAAAAGTCCAGATCATTGACAAAGGGTGTGGCGAGTACGAAATGCACACTTCTCTTAATGTGGTGACCATGCCACCATCGCCGCACGAGTACGGTCAACCTTCCCGTGCTACCAAAAAGGAAGACAAGACTGTCACCTTCAGTGGCACGAATATCCCTACCACCACCTTTGTATCCCAAAGTATCAAGACAGATGCGCCCGAAGAAGACATAAGCCAATGGGTTTACCGAGAAGAGCCTCCGCCAGAAACTCCTCTCAAGGAATACTTCCAAGAAAAGTACCCCTGGCCGACAAAGTTCGTGGAAAAGCATAACTATCAAGGCAGAGGTCTAGGAAAGCAAGAACAAGGGCAATTACAACCCATTGATACATGTCTGTTACCAAAGAATGTGGGCATTGGGTATGACAGAAAGCAAAAGGGCCCCGAAACATTGTCTAATGCCTCCAATAGTGTAGTTGTGGACGACGGCTTATTGGAAGACATACCCGAGGAAGAATCCATCATACGTGCGTACGATGACGTCGATCACGTCGACCTATCCTCCATGTTTGAATGCCTATCCGTCTGCACCATTAGCCTATCCCTTTGCCATCCTGAGCTCATTGATTGGGACCTACGAACTAGCACGCCTGTCACTATGTCTACGGATACATATGTCAACCTCATGGGATTGGGGGAGGATGAACACTCCAGTCGCAAAAGTGAGAATAAAAAGAATAACAAACGGTCATCTAGTGAAAACCTCCCTGAGGCACTTCATGACCTGGAAAAAGTAAAAATAAAGGACGCATCTGACGGCGAAAACCTCAAAGAGGCGCTAGAAGATGGAGATGTTCATCTTCCCCTTATAGGAACTCAGCTATCTACCAGATCATCCATTCTGATTGAAGAGACGCAAGAGATTAATTTGGGAACTACTGAAAATCCTAAGATCACCTATATAGCCAAGTCACTCTCCGAACAAGAGTTTCCAATCTTTGCGCAGCTACTCCAGGAGGGAATTGTTAACTTCGCTTGGTCATATTCAGACATGCTAGGATTAGATCCCGCCTTGGTGGTTCATCACCTAGACATCAACCCAGATGCTAAACCTGTCAAGCAAAAACTCCGCAAGATGCATCCGCAAGTCGCATTGTTAGTCAAGAAGGAATTAGAGAAGTTGCTGGAGGCAGGATTTATCAGGCCAATCGACTACTCCGAATGGATCTCCAACATAGTGCCAGTTGCTAAACCAAATGGCGACATTCAGATATGTACAGACTTCAGGGATCTCAACAAGGCCTGCCCCAAAGACGACTTCCCCCTACCCAATATTGACATGTTGGTCGACCTAACAGCAGGACATGAGATGTCCCTTATGGATGGCTTCTCCGGGTATAACCAGATCCGAATTGCACCTGAGGACCAACACAAAACCGCCTTCACCACTCCTTGGGGCACTTTTTGCTACAATGTTATGCCCTTCGGTCTTAAAAATGCGGGGGCGACATATCAGAGAGCCATGACGGTTATCTTCCATGACCTTATCCACATCATCATGGAAGACTATGTTGATGACCTATTGGGGAAATCCAGAACACGAGCAGAACATCCTGCAATCTTGAAGAAGATATTTGAGCGGTTGGAACATTATAAGTTGCGGCTGAATCCGAAAAAGTGTGTCTTTGGGGTCACTTCTGGAAAGTTGTTAGGTTTCATAGTCTCTCGCCGGGGCATTGAGGTTGATCCCGCTAAGGTCAAGGCTATCCTAGACATGCCCCCTCCACGCAATCTCAAACAGCTAAGGAGCCTCCAGGGAAAGATGCAGTCTATCCGTCGGTTCATAGCCCAGCTTGCAGATAAATGTCAGTCGTTTACCCATCTCCTGAAGAAAGATTCCACCTTCCAATGGACCCCACAGTGTCAAATGGGTTTTGACAAAATCAAGGAATATTTAGCTCATCCCCCGATTCTGATGCCGCCTATTCCAGGAAAACCCCTCCTACTTTATATCTCTGCTACCTCAGTCGCACTGGGGGCATTATTGGCACAGCACGATGAGTCACTCAAAGAAAGGGCAGTCTACTACATCAGCAGAACACTAGTCGGCTATGAGTTAAATTACTCTCCTATGGAAAAAGCGTGCCTTGCGCTGGTCTTCAGTACACAGAAACTCTGCCATTACATGCTCAGTCATCCAGTCAAATTAATTGCTAAAATTGATCCTTTGAAATATCTGTTATCTAGAACTACTTTGACTGGCCGCATGGCCAAATGGGTCATGCTACTAAGCGAATTTGACATTGAGTATGTAGAGCACAAAGCTATTAAAGGACAGGTTATTGCTGATCAATTGGCTGAAGCACCCCTAGTAGATGCATACCCAATAGACACTGGCTTCCCGGATGAAGGAATCTACACAGTAACAGAAGCATCAACTTGGACGTTATACTTTGATGGCTCATACACTCACAGTGGATCTGGGGCAGGAATTCTATTAGTCACCCCTCAAGGTGACTACATCCCAAAATCATTCAGGATAGCATTTCCCTGCACCAACAATATGGCAGAATATGAAGCCCTCCTCACCGGCCTTAGAATTGCAAAACAGTGGCATATTACACATTTGAAAGTCTTTGGGGATTCCTTGCTGGTCATCAGACAAGTTAATGATGAATTCCTCACAAAGGATGACAAACTGCTACCCTATAAGCGCATGGTGGACGATTTCAAGAAATACTTCACCTCCATACAGTTTGACCAAATCCCTCGGGTGCAGAACAAAGCAGCAGATGCCATGGCCACTATAGGTTCTTTGATCGACATGCCTAGAGATCGAACAGAGTGTGAGTTTCTTGTCGAACAACTATTAATCCCTGCATATGATGTTCCTGACACTGACATGGTGTGCGATGTTGTAGGTCCCGCCTCCCCGTGGTACCAAGACATATATAATTACCTCCGTGACAATACCCTACCCCCAGAACTTACACGTAACCAACGTAAATCATTTATCCACCGTTCATCTCGATACGTCATTGTCGGTGATACGCTTTATCGTCGTGGGTATGATGGAATCCTCCTCAGATGCCTAAATGAGACCGAAGCCCATGCTACATTAACGGAGGTACATGGCGGTGTTTGTGGAGTGCACTCAAATGGTATGGCTTTAGCCAAGAGAATCTTACGAGCGGGGTATTATTGGCCTACGCTGGAACATGATGCTTGTGAGTTTGTAAAGAAGTGTCTCCCATGTCAGCAACATGCAGATTTAATCCATGCTCCAGCACAAGATCTTCAGCCCCTCCTGGCACCATGGCCGTTTTCTCAATGGGGTTTTGACTTGATTGGCAAGATTCATCCACCCTCATCCGACGGCCATACCTTCATAATCACCGCCACCGAGTATTTCACCAAGTGGGTAGAGGCAATCCCCCTCTCACAAATCACTGGCATTCAGATCTCTAAATTCATCCTCTACCATATTCTCTGCAGATATGGTATCCCTTCTACCATCATTTCCGACAACGGAAGACCATTCAAAAACTAGGCCATGAAGCACCTATGCGAAACCTTCCATAT